>JAINUG010000037.1:6596665-6686665 GCA_029706075.1 Aldrovandia affinis | reverse complement strand
AATAGACAATAGTGCCTAGGACCGATTTGAGCTTGGTACTGACCCTCATTAAAATATTTTTCGATGTTATCATCATACCATTATTACAGAGCATTGTACTCATGGGGAGAAAACTGAGTCAGAATTACACTAGGTGAGTGTAGGTATTGCAGCAGGTTGTGTTCTAGTGTCTCACTTAGTGTGAAAGATACAAGCTACCTTCATTGACTCTCTGTATGTATTCATGATTTACTGGCCTTGTCACCCTTCATACAAAAATTATTGTACCTTTCAAATTGATTGTGTTTTCACTGTTAAAAATGACTGTAAGTATATTTGATATAATAATACTTTTGCTTGGATTTATTGTTTTGTTTTTATTGAAGAGTATCTCCACTTGTGGAGTAGCTCCAATCCTGTGCACTACTAACCAATATCATGTGATGTGACATTATCTTAATTGGCAGGTAAAAAGTAACAAAAAGAATAATAACAACTGCATTTAACATGGGAGCCACCATGTTTCCTGGAAACTGACAGCTCTCTTTGAAATATATTCCATTCCCCATGATGAATGATTGCATTATTTTTTATTTTTTTTGTAAATGGCAGTGGGATGCCTTGATTTTGTAATCTATGTCAAAAAGTGCTTATGTTATGCCTATTTAGCTAGCTGGGTATCTATTTACTTCAGCTAGCTACAGTAACTGTGATCCTGTTAAGGCATCTACAGTAGACGCATTCTTTTAAGGCACTGTTCTAGTGTGTGGATGAGCCCCAAGGTCTGGAATCGAATCCAGACCATGCCAGTACTGACTGGCCAGCAGCCCCATAGGGCGATGCAAGGGATTCAGCCGGCAGGGATGACTGTGTCTCGTCGCACACCAGCGAACCCCGCAGGTGGGCCCCCACAGTGTGCTGGTCTATCGCTGCACATGAAGTGTCTTCCTCCAACTCATGTCTGTACAAGCTTAATTTGTGAACTACGGCGTGAAAAGAAGTGACAGCTGCCATCACCCATTTCTGAGGAGAGCGCATGATTGTCTGTGCTCTACCAAATTAATAGCAGAGGTTGTAGTGAGCGAAGCTTAAGAATACGACTGGGCATTCCAAATTGGGAGTAAAGGCAGAAAAACGCACAAAAACTGATAAAGATGTTAAATTGCAATACTAGCTAACTAGCTAGATAGCAACAGACAGCATGTGCGAAAACCTAAAAATGTGTCCTACTGAACTGTAGCCTCCACAAACTTGATATGGCCCCATAGCACTGCATTTCACTGTTTCAACCCATACAATGCTATTTCTGGTTATATCCAACTTAGATAGCTGAGAACTTTGGGTTTGCAGCCTAGCCCAATGTGGTTTGCTTAGAAACATTACCATATAACCTCTTGAAATGTCATTATTTCCACTTCACATTTACTTCAAGAATTCCAAATTCCAAATAGTTAATTTAAACTGTAATACATCAATATTTAACAAACATAAGTATACGGACATTAACATAATCACAGAGGAAATATAATCTACAGCTTTTTACAGGGAGCCACGTGGTTCCCTGTGGTTCACTTGGTAGAGCATGACGTTGGCAATGCTTAGGTTGTGGGTTCCCATTGGGACCACATATACTGAAAAAATAAAGTGTGAGTCTACTGTGAGTCGCTTTGGATAAAAGCGTCTGCTAAATGGCATACACTACACTTTTACTAACACCATAACATAAATATAGACCAACTATCACAAGCTAACAAGCCATTTCTAAAAACTGCTCCATTCAAGTCAGAAATCCAAAATGCTCTCAAAAGTGCTGATAGATATTTCTCCAATCGTACTCCTTCTTCACCTTACTGTGATGATGGCAATAATATCAAAATATGTACCTAGCCATTGTTCCATTGTTTCAGTTTTAGATCCTGAAATGCTTACAGAGATATCTGTGTAGAGACCAAGAATATACCCACACACTGTCTTGTGGATACCGGAACAGGTCTACAAGTGTTGGTTCTGTATCCAGTCCTTTATTGATCTTGATTTATCTGACAAAAAATAAAACAAGCTAGCAATATTCAGCAGGTAGCTAGCTATGTACCTCCATGTTCATGTAAGCTTGCTACATACCCACCAAGTAGGTTAATGTAGACAATCCTGCTGCAATTGGTGTATTTTGACCTTCAGAGTCTCTGTATTCTATAGTCTCTCTATTCTTTTACAGTTCTGCTTGATTTTACCTGCTTAATCTGCTTAATTTGGCCCAAAAAAAGATTTTGCATTTCAATGTAAAACTGCATGACTAAATAAACACTGAAAACAATAACTTCCATCATATTTTGTTTAAGTGAGGCATGCATCACTGTTACTGTACAGTGACGCGCTAATGGCTTGAAAGCCATGGCAGTCGATGTTCACTATCCTTAGCTACAGCAGCTCGTAGTTTCATACATTGAAATTGCACGGCATGTTGGTGGACAGCCCCTTAAGGACCCAGTGCCCTTTACAAACAATGTTTACCTTCACACAATGTTTCTGTGGCACACTGGCAACATTTTCAGCAATATCACAGACATATTGGGAGAACATTATACACGAGTTGACTATCTCCCTCCTTTGTCCATCCAAAAACGTGCTGCCAACGTCCCCACCTTTTCGCGTGGAGACCACATTCACTCTGGCCATCCCAGTGTGGCCAGACAGCGTGAAGCCTTTCAACACGCCGGGCCATGCCACGCTTCCCTCTCCTTCCGGTGAAGCGGTGCCTCTTCGTGTACAAAGCTCGAAATTACAACCCCGTGATCATTAACGTAATGATGATATTGCCTTGCGTCGCCGGGAGCAACACGGCCCATCTGTTTCAACATCCGCCACGTCAGTCGGTCCCTTTTGGCGGATTCGGCGGCGGTAATGAATGCGGGGGCCCGGCGTGCACCTTGTCCCTGTTATGACATAAGCACTTTCCTTTAATACGTACGCAAAGCGAAATTAAATTAATCAACGGGCACAACGCGTAATAGTCTGTCCGGTAAGATGAATGGGGATATAAACGCTCACGCCATTGTCGGTGGCGTCGCAAACCCATCTCGCGTGTTGTTATTTTTCAATCGGAGACGGCAGCTTTTAAATTTGATGCCCTGACAAGTTGGGAGACGTGCCACAGGGCCTTCATTCATAATACTAATAAAACCCCATACCGTGGTGAAGCATTGCAGCTGGGAGGGATCGCCGCGCTCAGACAGGTGTGGTGACAGCCACGCATTCCCTATCTCTGAACGGAGCCGGCACAGATAGCTATCACGTCCGACAAAGGGAACAGAATGTATGACAATTGTTCATTATCGTTGTGAATAGATTTTGCAAGGCTCTTCGCTATAACTGCACCGCTGCCTACTGCATATCAAAAGGCATTTTCCTAGGGGCCAAATTGAGAGTAGAGCATCTCTCTTGCTCTCACCCAGTGAAAATAGTGACACCTCAAGTGGCTATTAGTCTTGTTGTGTGTGAGAGATAGAGAAGAGAGAGAGAGAGAGAGAGAGAGAGAGAGAGAGAGAGAGAGAGAGAGAGAGAGAGAGAGAGAGAGAGAGAGAGAGAGAGAGAGAGAAAGAGAGAGAAGTACATAGGCAGAGATAATATATATTTTGGAGGTGGCCATTGTGACTGCGTGGATTGAGTTGGGAGGGGCATCTCACATGCTACAGATGTATCATATGTTACCTTCTCCACCATTACTAATGTGTGGTGAGCTGGGGCAAAAGGGACCGATGTGCTTTCTCACTTTGGTTAGAGCTGCCCACCAGTGGAAGGCGAGTTTCCTATTCTCTGTAGAATGACTCAGTCCGCTACAGAAACCTGCTATGCAAATGGATTTGTAATGTACGCAGACCTAATACTGGCCATTGGTTTTAGAACCCAGCGGGTGACAAAACTACAGTACATTTGTGCTCACAGTATAATTTGACTGCCCGTGACTCCCACTCCTTGATTCAAATCTTACACTCTGACATCCACGGAAATCTCCTGTTTGATGGAATTATTCGGTAAGTGACTCCATCCCTCCCCAAGACATTCACCCCATGCCAGGAAACTGTCCACTGATAAGTCTGTAATGTCTGAGACCACAGGAGGAGGGAGATGGGCAGGGCAATCCTCCTAAATCTGGTTAAAGCATGCTCAGTTGACCAGGAGGAGATGTAATTAAAAGCCTCCTCTTCTCTGTCGGATGAAACGAAGCTAAACCTCAAACAAAAAGAGGAATGTTGATCCACTGGAAAGATCGTGTAGCTAAACAACCCTCTTCATCTCACTACAGGGATGCCAGAGGATCACGACAGAGAGAGACAGCAATCTGCTGTGTTTAAAAAGACACATTTTAATAGGGACTAAAAAGAAGTGTGTAGGAGACAAAAAGTAATGAGATCGTAGTGGACATCTTTTCACATCTACTCAACATGATTTTTCCATATTTATTTTTTATCATTTTTCAGATCATTTTCAATACCTTACAGACACTGAAAGCAACGAACCTTTAAAACAGGTTTCAGAAAGGATAATTTATTAAAATTACTTTTACTCATTTTTTTTAATATATGCACTTTAACAATTAATAACCCAGCGGTGGATATTGCACTAAAGGCCATTAATTTGTATAAATGTGCTCTATCTGACACAGGGTATTTTTTAAACTGGTCAGGAGAAAGTGAAATTATTCTCTCGCCTCAGGTTAAATATTACTTTCCCTTCTTCGGGAATTCTTTAGGTCTCACTCTACTTGGTTTAGACCTTGTCATTGATCTTTACACTAAAACAATCTCATCGTTTCTGCTTTGGGGACCGCGGGGATGTTTTTACCTTTCTGGTCCTATTAACGCTCACATTCATTACACGGCAACTCAAGGACTTTTGTATCTCATATTGTCTGAGTTAAGTGGAGAAGCCACAGAGTTTTGTAGTTATTTATTTATTCTTGTTTGTTTGCATGTTGCCCTGTTTGCTTGAGGAGCTTGTCCAGTAAAATCATAGCGCCAGGTGATGACTTGCATAAAACCCCTGGCCTTTATTATACCCCAGATTTTAATAATTAATCTGTATAACAAGACAAGGGCCTCCTCTTTGGTGTACCCTATGTGGTGCGGAACCCTGCTCTGTATTCAAAACTTCTCTTGGGTGTTCGATGCATGTATGCGCTGCATGTATGCGCTGCATGCATGTGCGGTTCCTACAAGATGGAGCCGTGTTCAGCCTAGATGTTACCCATGTCTCTGCATTGTTATCCATGCTTTCGGAATGTCTCGCTCTGCCGTTTGTGCACTTTGTACGCTATCTTCCACCTGAGGCATTTCAATTTCAAATCCACGCTGACCATATTTTCCGTCTAAATTGCTAATCTGGCGGAGTGAATAGACTTTCTTTGTGGTGCCATTTTGAAAGACTGCGAGAGCGTTGTCCCTGTGGTTTTTGCATGTTAAATCGGCCCAAATGATCTACAGTAAAGCAACGCAACGTTTAAGCGCCTACGTTCCCTCTATACTGTATATAACGAGTGTTTATTTGAATGAAGAACTTCACAGCATCGGAGCAATATTCCTATGTTAGGATATAAAGCTATCCAAATAGTATCGTTATAATAAGCACAGGACCCCGAATTAATGCACAGACTCCAAATGTATTCATCAAATTATGTTTCTTTCCTTTTTTCCTCCTCTTTTTCTTTACCCCATCCCTCTCTCCTCCTCCAGTGGTACTTTTAAGTTCAGAGACTGAGAGCATGTCTTCATTAGGAACATTAACATTCACGGACTGTAGTAAATTCTGACAGTGAAAAGGTCCCCGTAACCTTTAGTTGTGCAGAAATTTACTTCCCAAGAAAATTACAGCTGGCACTGTCTTAATTAATGCTCGCTTTCTTTCTGAAATCCGTGGGCTTGTCAGTAAAAAGAGGCAGGGAAAGGGAAAAGGAGAGAGGTAAAAAAAAGAAAAAAAAGAGGAGAAGAATCTAAATGGCCTGACGCAAGGGCCATGAGAATGAGAATAAGGAGAGACACGAGGCTGAGATCTCACAGCACTGCCCTGTTTGTTGCAGTGTCCCATTGTGCTGCAGTAAGGAGATTCAGATCTATTTCCCCTCCTGTTTTTTTCTCTCCAAAGTGCTATAAAAATGGGAGCTATTGTGAAAACTAATACATATTTTATCCTTTGCTATCTCTTGGGTGCACATTTTGTCCCAGGGCCTACAAAGGAAACGTAGTATCCATCTTTGAGCCGGGGCTTGGCTCAGCTGCTGATTAGGTCACAAACAAATTAGAATAATACAAACACTCGCAACCGTGCGGCGGAAGAACGGCGAGCCGTCCACCAGTCGCGTGAAGCCACCACGAGCGGATTCCCATTCCCATTTAGTTAATATTTTTTTAGCCCTCTTTTTAAAAATATTTTTATGCTTGGGCAAATCCTTTCTATTTGTAGGATGTGCTCAACTTCCATCTCTATTGCAACACGAAACTTTGATCATTTAATATCACCAGAGGGAAAGTGGTGTTTTATTTTTTATTTTTTTCCCAGACGCTAATTGGGGATGTGACTCACTGTCCTTTGATAGACAAATGTCAGAAAATTCTCATGCTGGTTGTTAATTGTTGAAATGAAGGCCAGGGGGAGAATCCGAGTAATGCGCCGACATCTCTCGCAGACTGGTCTCCATCCTCTAACTTTAGGCCAAGGAAAAATTAAATGGTGAGACATCCTCTCCTGCTCTACTTTCTCAAGGTTTGACAATGCTTAATATTCTCTGCTCGTAAATGTGTCCGTGGAAATGTTTTCCTTTTCAGAATACACCTAAATAAGTTTTTCCTGAACTGAACATGAGAGCTTTTTGTGTATTAAAAGCAATTTTGAGATAAAATGATTAGGAAACATTGAAATAAAAAATAAAAAGCAGTGGACAGATATGTGCGGTATTATGTTGAGTAATGAATTACTTGGTAACATTTGAATCTGTGGTAATGTGTAATCATATATTTTTTATAAAAATGTTATTTCATCTTTTAAAAGGGTAATGGCCAGTTGTTCTCTCACACACACACACTACTGCACCTGGTCCCACAGTTATTACACAATCCCACAGTTATTACATATGCATCTTAATTGGGATTACAGTTTACTATAATCACTATATAATTACAAAACTATGATGCTATTATAAATGTTAACATAAAGAGGAACTGAAATGTTAGCTAACATATTCAAAATAAACAGGTAATAATATCAATTTCTTTTTGTGTGTCATATATCATGTGAAAGACCAATTTTATTTTGGTCTAATTAATAAAGAAGTCTGGGGGAAAACAAGGGGTGGGAAGTTGCAACTTGCATTCGTAACCATCAGTCTGATCGCATAACGAGATAAAACTATAAGATCAATTGCATTAATTAAGAGATGGAGAGCTTATTATCTAAATATTCCATATCAAGCCCCAAGTCAACCAATTAAAACAGCCCTTTAATGAGCATCAGACTACAGAATTATGTCTTTCCTCGAGCACAAATAACAACTCCTGGACAGTGTTGACAAGCTTAACATGAGGAACCAGCGTGTTTCTGTTTCTGAGTTTTAAGTAAACCTGTCATAGTCTCATGTGTCTCTTCAGTGTGAGACCCTTCTGATAAACGTAGCAAGTAAACCATTCTAAAGCACATGTTGTGCTTTAAGGATGGGCCACCAAAAAAATCAACATTTCTTCCTTCAATACCCTATCATACGAAACCATGCTATTCGGCATGTTGTTTACGATTCATCCAAATGTTCTGACTCTGGGTAAAGGCTTGTGAGGGTTTCCCCAACAAATAGCAACTAATACAGCCACAAGGCTAGAATCGCATGGATGGAAGATTGGAGCCACACCGCAATATTGCTGTTATTTCCTCTCATTCATTGGAACCGTGAGCATCCCACAGTTACATAAAGCTCATTCTCTCTACTTCATGTTTTTCTCCTGGAATGCAGTGAAATCCTAAGAGCCCTACCGTCTCCTCCATGATGAGGCACTGCGGTTGATTTCAGGATTCCAATTTGTAATTTTCTGGGAGCAGAGGTAGGGCTCCAACAATTGATCAAATTGAGAAGCAACTCGAGCAACCTTTTTTTTTCCCCCTTTCCCGCCCAAAGACCCTCTTTAAATATTCAGGTAGATTTATGAATGGTTACCATCTCCAATCTATTTATATCTCTTATATTGACAGAAATACATTTATAAAGAGTCAGGAAGAGGGATTTAATTTCGGGTTCTTAAAAGTACGACTGGGAGGTTTGGAGGAGAGACTGATTAGCTGACCAGGATTCAGATTAATACATTTTCAAAAATAGTAGACATGGATTTATTCTATTTTTTTCCCTTTTTTTAGAATCTGTCTCGATGCGGCTACAAATGCCAATGTTATTAAATCTGAGATGCATAGTATATGTTGCGTGATAAATCATCATATTTAGCAACAACTTGGTAAAAAATTGAGGTGAAACTGGAAAAAGGAATAACTGCTTTGTGCCCAAGTATAATTAAGAGATATTGTTTCTGCAAGTACTTATTCATTTATTCATAGATCCAGTGCGCATCCAATAAAGCAGAATTTGTCCAGCAGGTACCTCCTAGGAACTGAAATGATGGCAGTGGCAATTTCCCCCCACAGTGTCAAATATCCCAAAGTTTTGCCCTTCAACGAGGACTTCACAGCTAACCTCAGCGAAGGCATTAATCCCAACATTTCAGTTCCTGCGACTCGGGGGAAGGTGGCATTTCGATTGGATTATTTAGGAAGGACAAAGTGTTTTTGTTGATGAAGAGTCTGATGAAATCCGGAGAGAGAGAAATCAATCTGGTACAGAGACCCTGGAGCATTGATCACCGTACATATTGACTATTTCTACTTGTTTAGTTATCTGAATGACTGGGCGAAACAAGGCTCTTGTTATGGTTTTAAGGCCTTTTTCCCCCTTTATTGGCAGCCACGGCCATCCTATGATTAATCACACATTCAAAGTTGGAGCTCTGCGAAAATTGACAAAAGTTTTGAGCTCAAGCCCCAGATAACCAGAGGCACGTCAAGGTAATATTTTTAAATTTAATTTCCCACATGTTTTCAGAGTAGAAGAAGAAGAAAAAAAACCTTATTTTTCGTATTTTATTGTAGAATCTCAAGCCATAAAGCGCTCAGATGAGGGGATCTCATTATTGTGTGAAGCTGTTTGTCCAGGATCCCTTTTCTTACACCTTGTTAGAGATGTCCAGCCTCACTAATTGGTGCCGTTTTTATGATTTGCTCTGGAACTGACAGAGCGAGTTAAATGACAAATGTTCCTGTTTTCAAAACCTTAATGTCAAAGAAATGACGCCTCCTTATTATTTGGGAGACAAGTTTGAAGGCTGGGGCAGTCACACTGTATAAATTGCACCTTTTTTTCGCAATGAGTAAGAAATCTTGCATTTGTTTTTGAGGGCGTATGTTACTATTTAATATTGTTTAAAGCACAATTTAAATCTAATATCAAAATGTATAATCCTTTGTACAAACCATGTTATCATTATGAGAGAATATTCATATTCATTTTTTATCATATCAGATTTTGGATATCTATAATTCTGTTTTTTTTGTTCACTGTGTCACGCTATGTCACTTAAAACCTTTCAAAAATATATTTTGTAAATGATCTGTACTTAATTTTTCTATTTTGTAACACATATTTAAACTGTCAATCTTACTCTTTCATAGTCTGTCTTGAGAATTATTTAGAGATGATTATGATAAACAGGTAGAGGGAAAAGTACCATATATTCTCATTTTAAAAGAACAACTAAAAAAATCATGCTAACTGGATTTACATGTTAAAATTAAAATATTTATGCTCCAGACACAGTTGAATGCTGTTTCAGGAATCAGAGATGAACTGATTTCGATTTTGAAAGGACAGGTTTGTTTATATGTGAAGCAACTCTGAGTCCAACAGTGAGTCTGAACACATTTTCACCTGTGTACCACGCTTTCAACTAATTTTGGAAGGAAGTAAGTATTTATTCTGGATTCGGTCTCTGCACTGTTAAAACAAGTGTACAGTATGTGTATGTGTTTGTATGTCTATGTGCATGCATGTGTGTATGTGTATATCAACAATTATGTCTGTTGCAGTGTTACAACACTGCATTGCACTTTGATTAATCTTACCATGTTTAAATGGACTTTTTCTAAGTCACTCTGGATAAGAGCATCTGCTAAATGCCATAAATGTAAATGTATGTGTGTGGGGGTTATTAAAGGGTGGGGTCTATAATCTAGCTCAGGGGGAATACTTACACACTGCTGTTTCATGTACATCTGGAATTTCTCTTTGGGTCTTTGTCATGTGTGCAGTATACAGCCAGGTAGCAAATGATTGCAAATCCAAATCCTACAGCCATTTATCTAATCTTCCAAGGGTCAATGTGGGTGAACAACTGTAGGAGAAAAAAAAAAAACCCAGTCGATTCACTTCTGCATGCGCACATTGAAATCCACTTTAAACGACACCCCCGATCTGTGACCCTTGGTCAGAACGGATAAGGACATGCCACCCGCCTTGTCCAGGCAGTCCTTAAGGAGTGGAGACGGGGCCTGCCCATAAATCCACTTTTATTTTATAGACAAATAAATGCTGAGATAAAATATTCGAGGATCTGCACTGGAAGACTTGCCACAGCAGCGCTATTGTAATAACCACGGGTGACATTAATTTACTGAGCCATGGTGTAAGAAGAGGAGGAAGGAGGGAGAAGGGCATAAAAAGAGAGACATTACCATCCAACGGATTTATCGGGAGTGGCCCTGCTCATTTTCAGCCATCATTAGTTGATTAGGTGCTGATGACAGTGTGGACAAGGCAGCCAGAGGGGTTGTGGAGAGAAGGCCCACTCAAAGTCTTTTTTTTCCTGGAAAATTGTTAGCATCTAATGTGTGACAGATGATCAGCAACCTTGATTGCACCAGATGTGTGCTCACACCACTGCATTGCAATGGAAAGATGTATATAAATATAGTTTTTTCACGACTGTAAAAGTATTTAATTCTCTGTATTAAAATAAGGCACCCTCAGAAACAATCTAAGACAAGCCCCTAAGGCAAGGATCACAAAGTGATACTAAGAGGAAATGACGGAGGGTTGTCACCAATGTTGTTGTTTTGTGTCGAGACATGTAGTTGGACAGGAAATTGTTGGGAGGTTGTTTGCTGATGCACGTTTGTTGTAGATATCACTTTTGAAAACCTGCAGACTCAGGTTTTGTGCAGACAAGTCGAACCCTGGGGCAACTCCGCAAGAAACCATCCTCTTGTTTCCTTGATGCAAATTAGGGAGGCTGATTTAACGCCAGACTCCTTTTTTCCTTCAAATGGGAAGTTGGGAGTAGAGGCCAGGGGCAGACAGGAACTGCTTGTTTGGGAGAGAGGGATGAGGGAGTGCAGAACGAAGGAGAAGCCAATCCTCTGAAGAGGGACTGGCAGCGGAAGAAGAGAGACCAACGGCATTAAGGATGTAAAATGCAGAGATTAAAAGCTCTCCTTTTAAACAAAGTTTAAGTAGCGTCTGCAGTAATCCTTCAGCTCTCTTCTTGCCATTTCTTCAGGGAACAGTAGGGAACTGGACCTGTAACCAAAAGATTAAAATCACAGCTGTTTCACTCTGAACTAGATGCTTAACCTGAATTGTTTTGATAAATTGTTTCATAAAAAAATTACAAAAACTCTCCATCAAATAGTATTCAGCTCCAACATCCTGCTATACAAATGTATTTGGGGCAATATATGAAATGCAAGCTATGGAAGTTTTCCTGATGGGTCATCTGTTAAAATAATAATAATAATAATAATAATAATAATAATAATAATAATAATAATAATAATACATATGTCAAGTGAAATATGCCAAGTGGTGAAAATTGGTGATGGCAGATTTTAAGAAAAGCTGCACAAAGGGACAGAAGGAGTTCATGTCGCCTCAGTCAAATCAGTTTCACTGTGATCTGATAAGATAGACAAGGACATCCTTTACACGTGTCGAGTGAGCAAAATCAAAACCTAGAGCTGACAGGAGCGTTACATCAGGGAAGTGTGTGGAATTAAAAAGGAAAGAAGAAACGCAAAAGTAGTCAAGAGGTTTGAAGAATTTCAATTGTTCCTTCATTCAAAATTCTACTGAAACTGAAATCGGTCATTTGTGGATCTGCTAAGAAAATTCAAAACCTGACCATAACAAATATTACCACAAAACTGTCTGAATAAGGAAACAGACCAATACAGAAGATTCCAAAGGGAACTGGAGTTACATTAAGCTCCACCTAATTATAATATATATAGCACCCTTACATATTTAAACACCCGTTCTCGCGGGAGCGTTCTTTACTGGAGCAATTGGAGATCCCTCGCTCAGGGACAGAAGAGTCCCCCACAAATTAAAACTACAACCAGTGACATGCGCTCGGTTTTTGACAAGCTATAGCTCAAAACTTCTTATTTTAACTCGACAATAAATATCGCAATGCACAAATTATGTGTAAAGTTAATAAAAGAATCCTTAAATCTATCAGCTTGAATCCTGTACGTCTAAATGGCCGTAAAAGTTCAAGAATTCTGACAGTAATTCCGCTGCGTTCCGCCTTCTTTTGGTATAATCTGCTTTATTGAACGCCAGCATTCTGTTTTGCGGACCATTTACATAAATAGAGGAGTCTATATATTAAAGAAGCAGCAAATGACTCATGACTGGATGGCACCAGAGCCCTTGGGTCCCCGCCTCCCCTGTGAGTTTTCCCCTTCTGCATTGCAAACTCTTACATTAAATTGTGATAGATGAAGAGCGGAGGCTATTCATACAAATCAATGACTTTAGTGTATGTGTCATTAGCCTGAGAGATGCAGGCACCGGTCAGTACTATAAATCATGTGATGATCGGCTGTCTGCGATCCACGGAGAGCAGATGCATTAGGGGAGGTTCAAAAAAATGAAATTAATCTGTGTTTCTCCAGTGTTTTAACAGTCGCCCGCTGGCTGTGGGAGGAACCCCGGAACCTTTCTGGACAAGACGGGGCCGTTCCCGACGAACCGCCGGGGCGGTAAATGACTCCCCCAGAACTTCGGCTCCAATACCGGCGCTGGGACCTTGCCAGAGCCTGAGATCCAAGGTGACGGCAGTCGATATAATTGCTCCGAATCCACCCCCTCCCTCCCCCCCATCATCTCTGATGCTGGGCGAGATTCCTTTTCACCATTCACAGAAGGTTAGCTGATACGATATGGGATGTGTTAAAATGGTGGGCAAAAACAAATGTAGTTTCCATCAAAAAGAAAGTGGCAACACCGTTCATTTCAGATATTTCTGATACTTTTGCTGACAAGAGTGAATCATTGGCAAAGTAGCCTTTTCCCTTTCCTGGTTTTCTACTCTTCTGGTGTCTAACAACCATTTTCATCTGCAGCGTGATAACAAAATGACCAGATGAAGGAAGTTAAAACCACAGTTTCAATAAATAGAAAAATGAACATAATTGTATTAAGAATTCCAAGATGTCTCGATAAACCATCTAACAAAACAACCAAAACAAAACAACCAAAACAAAGCAGGAAAATAAATGATCATAAAGGACATTCTCGAATCTTGGACTGCAGCAAATGCTAACCTGAGAAGGTTGCATTTGAGGGTGTATGTGTCCCAATCCATTTTTAATTGGGTTAACATTTTCAAAATAATAAGAGTAACAATCAAAATCTTATAAACTACCCTTTTAACTAGAGGGCAGTCCAAAGTAGTTGTACTTTTGTCTTTTTATCTTAAGCTCCCTCCACCCAATCCCCAGTAGAATCTCTTACTGTACTTATTTGTTGAAGTTCCTACTGGGCAGTCTGATTTTCCCAAGATATGCAACAGGAACACTTTAAGGACCTCCAGCCCACTATGCCAAAAGACCCAGCTCTGTGGGACAGATATGCACACCACGGGGTAATGTAATTCACAGGGTATGAGTCTTGCTCAGTAGAATCAAAGCCCTGCAGAGGAATCTACGTACACATGACTGAGGCTGAATTAGATATTGGGTTGTGTATTCAATTGATTCAATTCAATTCCATTAATAGGTTCTCCATTCTATTGAAATTAAGTTAATATTATAACTATCTACAGATGATATGTAAAACATCTAAATTGGCAATCACGTGATCTAAAATAAATTATATGAACTATATATAAATTAACTATATATATATATATATATATACATACAGTACATGCTGTTAATACTTTCTTTTGAAAGTATTAAAAGGGCAAAAAATACTTTTGCATATCAAACAACGTTTTTGCATATCCTTAAAAATTGTGAAAATAAACCTAACTTTGTGGGGACGTAAATTACACAAAAAGGTGAACTAATTTGCCAAGGACATCTCCTGACGACACATTCAGTTTTAAAAAACGGTTCTTTAATTAGAATCGTTTTCTGCTAAAAGAATAATTTAAAAAAAATCCAGAATATAATAAAATGGGATGCTGTTGTGCATGTTAGTGTGGGTGCATGTGTGTGTGTGTGTGTGTGTGTGTGTGTGTGTGTGTGTATGTGTCCGCGCACATGAGCAGGAGCATGTAGCTCTGCACAGAGAGCCCTCTTTGTCTAATTAACACTTTTAACACTTTGCTCAGAAGGAGGGCCACGGGCATGCCTCTCCTGCATCGGCGAGATCCCAGCAACCCCACAGCTACAGCACCACCCTCTCCGCTCATGAGCAACATTCTCAAAACATCTCCTTAACATTGCGGCAATGCTACCGAAAACTCAAAGCGTCACGGCTAACGTTGTGAGAATGTGTTAGCTGCAGTTTTTTTTTCCTCTTCCCGAATGACCTGCTTTTTTGAGTAGAGTGCTAGGACATCGGCCTGCTGCTGGTGATGTATGGGCATTGACACTATTAGACAAAGGTATTATTAGCAGGTTAGGTCTAACCGGGCCGGGGCATTTCCTAAAGAGCACTACGTAAACCCTGGGGCACACTGAGACTCCAAATTACAATACAACCTGCACACCCTGGGTCACGAACGAACGTGAATAAATGTTTTAATATTATCTGTGTGCTAAAGCACACACAGTGGCTCCAGCTTCCCCAGTTCTTTCCCCAGACACAGAGTGAGAGCAAGAGAGAAAAGGCAAGAGAGAGAGAGAGAGAAAGAGAGAGAGAGGGGTGTGGTGGGGATTGTCTGTTTTATGAAGCTCCTCTGACTACCTGCCTGCTTCTCCTTTTACTTGTTTTGCTTTTATCCTTTTAGTCTTGAAGGAGCCTAATTAGTCAGTGTAGCGGGGCTCTCTCTGCTTGCCCTTAAATCAGTAATTGGTTTCAGTGCTGAGACTGTCAGGAAATTAACACATCACACCATGACAGCTGTTAATTTTTTCTTATTATTTGTCATGTGAATTGTTGCTGATTTGCCACAGCGCATAGCAAATGAGTGGTCTGTAATCAGTGCCCTCTCTCACATATGCACTACACCTACTCTCATTTCACCTTTCCCTTTCTATGAGTGTGTGTGTGTGTGTGTATGTTTGCGCTTGTGTGCATACGCGCACACCACAAACCTATTATTCTTGAGGTTCTAAGGTCCAGACGTCTGTTGCTAGGCGTGTCCCTGTCAATAAATCAGTGTCGGCGGATGTGTGGAATATGCAGGCCTTAGGCCTGACAATAAGAGTCCTCATACTCATCATCTTACAAGGGAAATCAACCTTATACCATCGCCGTGTAAAGATGTTACATGCTTTAATTAATGTACTTATTTTCTTGTTAATTCATTTATTCGTTTAATGGACGGTGGTGCCGTCTGATTAAGAAAGTAATGATTTAACAATTAGAATCCAATCACATCGGCCCTGATAAGATGGCCATTAAATGCAGCCGATACGATCGCAAATGTTAAGGTCAGACGAAGGGTAAAATGACAATTTCTCAAAAGTCTTTCTAACCTCAGAGTCCTAGTTTCAGCATCACAAGTGCGGCAAAGTTTTTTTGCAATCTGTCAAAATTCCAATTAAAATCTGGTTAATAATACAGGCAAATTCAAACCCGGATTAAAAACAAATAATACAAACAAAAAGAACGAAATTCAACCCTGTGGGTACTAAATGTCATGGAAATCTGTAGACAGATAATGTTTTTTTGAATGGAAGACGTGAAAAAGATGTGTCTGGAACATCTATAAATCTTTCAAAAACTACAGACTGATAATGGTCCAATTAACCTTTTCAGACTGGCTTGTCAGTGGAATTTACTGCAATTTACTGAAATGAACTTCAGTTCTCTAGGTTCTGAACTGCTTGTGAAACCAGTCATGGTGACTTCAGCTCTCCCAGAAAATAGTAATATGAAAGATCTTTGAAAGAATCTACTCCAATGCTGTGTCTTTTCTGCTGCCCCCCCCCTCCTCCCCATAATTATTTTGTTTCCTTATTTATAATCCAAGAATAAAGGACAAATGCTACCATTAATGTGAGTGTGCAGGTAGCAGAGTAGGAGGGTATGGGTTCAGGGTCATTCCCGGATGAAGGGGAGGGGGGGTCAGTTCACCATGCCACGCTCATGCCCCGGCTAAAAATTGGCCTTATCGCACCTGAACGGTGCGCGGTCTGTCGCTCCGCTTGTCAGAGTGAAAGGTCGAGTGGTCTCTCATTAAATCTGCACCGTTCAAAGAAGCGCCTCTCCTACTCAAGGACTTTTACTCTCCCGCCCAGTCACCCCAGTGAACCTGCCTCGGCGTCGTCGCATGAGAAGGTGTGCAGAAATATAATAGCTTGTTAGACCGTATTTGTCCTGAAATACATTACAAGCATTGTCTTCCAATTCAAGATTAGGATTGTTTTTAAAAATATATATATTCACATATATGTAATTGATAAAATACAAGCTGTAGTTTGAATGGCTACAATTAGTTATGCATTTTTCCCCACAAATGTATGTATGATTACAAATAGTTAATAAAAATGACATTTTTTGTCTATTTTTTTATACAATTACCATTCAACATTTCATCGTTCTGAAATAACATTATTTTATGAACAATGGCAGAAACAATAGAATAGTGTCTGGGATGACAGTGGAGGTCTCAGATACGGATGTTTGATGGAACATCGCCACGGATGCGGTCCCTTTGCCGAGAAGCCCCAGGTCCTGAATACAATTTCCTCCGCTGATCTCCAATGTAAAGCCAAAAGCAACATGACATGAAGCCCCACAGCTCTCAGCGAAGCCATATTGGAAGGGTCAAGACCGATAGCCTAATTTCCCTCATCCTTATACCTATTTTTTTCCATATATAAAAATGGTTCTGAAAGGAAAGGCTCACCATTTCATTGATTTATATCGTCCATTTTGCATGAATGAATTCCACCATAGCTTACAGATAGCTGTGTTAGTGAATGCAAACAAAAAGTGATACCAGTGTTAAGACATTCACACTTTCATCCAATCACTATGTGTTTTCACTGAAGATGTGGCTTTTTTACTTTTGAAAAAAAGACAACAGAGACAGACAAAGAAGCGGGTTGAATTCCAGTTGAGCCACTGTTACTATGCGTTAATCTAATCGTTCAGCATTTAAAACAAAGAACAGACGCTAAACCAAATACCTGAAAGTAGAATGTCATTCACAGCGTGTATCTGAATCTCTAAACTGCTCTTTGGTTGCCTGTGTGTTACTCACTCTATTCTGTGAAGACTGTCAGTGCTTATGAAGAGTCTATTTTGGCCTTGTGTGTGACTGACACCCTCGGGGTACAAATATAGTTATACAAAAAAAAAAAAAAACAACTCTGTGATATTTCTTGATTTTGACAAGCACTCTGCCAAGGTGAAATTGTATCTGATGTGCATCTGAGGCGCTAGTCTCCCGTTCCCTATACATGAAGTTATTGTTGTTTTCTTCCTCATCTCTTTTCAAATGCAGTAGAAGGCTGGGAAATGTAACTTTGCACCTCCATGTTTGTGAAATTGGACTGCCTCTCCCCATTATTGTAAACATCATCCCACGGACATGTCTGCTGGTTACCTTAGCGTTCAGGGAGCTGCCTGGATATACCTGCTAAAGCAGATCCATTAAAGGCAAACTATTTTTGATTTACATGTTGAGACTTTTAAAACTGCCACATCGACTGAAGTTGTATAGACAGCTGGGCTGTGTCGTAAATAAAACACTTTTTATTTTTTTCTTGTGGAGGATGCTTGCTTTCAAATATATTTTAGTACCGTTGTATTGCATCCAACAACCTTAGTCTCTAGTAAATAACAGTGATCTGAATACAATCATGCTGTTTACCTCATTATTGTATATGTATAACTTATGGACCTTCATGTCTCTGTGGCCTGATTTAATCTGTCAAAGATACAATTCATCCACTGTTTCATAGCATATCTTTTTTTAATTAATGGAATGTTTTTTTAATATAATTGTTCAATGTTAGTTTTGTGTCAGACATACAATGAAAAAACAACAACAACAAAAAACAACACATCCTTGACAATTGACTCTGTCAGGTATGTATACCCCTGACAAACTGTCACTTTCAGTTACTAAGCCTGTGCACTGTACACTCGGGTGTTCACAGCCAACAGTTTTGAACTCTGCTGTTGACGTTTCAGCCAAACACAGTCCATCAATGATAGACCACAATGTGAGAGAACATGAGTCACAACATCTTGCCATCATCCACAAATCATCACACTTCAGCTTCATGGACATGTTCACACTGCCAGTTCTACCGCATTAGAAAAGCCAGGCCGCAAAAACCCATGGATCAACGGTTAAGCTCTGAGAAGGCAGCCACAATGCCAACCACACATGGTCCCAGCCATTACCGGTGATCTCCAGAGCAGCCAAATGCTATGATGTCAGCAGTACCTCAGGTGGAACCACCAGCAATGGAGCCATGCCACGCTTATAGAGTTTGGCGGTAACATGCAAAGCAATATGCTAATTGTTGTGATCAACAGACTAAGCGCTGAGGAGGTCCAGTTGTGAAGTGAAGTCACTACACTTATAGTCATAAGTCTACTCATAGTAACTGGTGGCAATCTGGCCCTGGGACCTAAACATGCTGCTCTACCCCCTGCTGATTAACCCTGCTGATCACAGATAGTAATTACGTTATATTATACTATGTCATGTCCAGTCAATAAAATGCAATAAATTCAGTGTTATATGGTATAACACAGATTCCGATGCTCAGAACACAGCACATTTTTATTGAAAACTGAAATTATACTTTTTCAGCTAACCTGCTAGCAAATGGCAAGTAGATGCTCAGCTTGTAGATGATAGCTCAAACTTGCCAAGCAGGCTTTATATGAAATAAAGCTCAACCTCCTATTAAACTGTACACTTTACATCTACCTGAAGACAAAGTCAACATGTACATTAAAGGCCTACCCAAAAATTAAGTTTTGTCCATCTGTCCACAATCTATCCATTAAAATAAAATCACTTGACAAAATTTCAAAGCAGTGTTCTAGTTTAGTGGATTAAATGCGTTTAAGTCAAGGAAGATATATTAAAAACATGGATTAGATTTCAACATTTGCATTCTATTTTGACAAATTTATATTGAGGTAGCATTGAGTCTCAGGGCATGTGCATACAGTTGCCCTGCCTTTAATCTTACAAGCAAGACAGAAAGAAGTGCATTATGGGAGGTTGTCGTTTCAGTAACCTGAACGGGTAGTTGCAGAGAAATTTTTTTCATTTGTTAAATGCTGTATGCATCGTTAGATCACTCAAACATTATAGATGTAAACCAGGTGTTTCCCAAAACAGTGTGACCTATGAGGCACCTAAGTAGGATTAACTTCCAAGTGAGCCAAACCAGTTGAAAGGCAGCAACGAGCATCTTTAAAGTAATGGCATGCAATTTGAGCGTGTCCCTGTTGCATCCTACTTAAATGGGGTAATCTAATCAGGGTAAAGCCCTAGCCCTTTATTATTGAAGCAATGAACCAATAAGTTAAAAGGACCAGCTAAGAGTCTGGACACAAGGATAATCCTTGTCAAAATGAGTGGACTGAAGAGCACCCTTCATTATGCACTTTCACCCCAAAATTAAACTTTCAAATTCCCCTTCTTACTTCAAACATTTTAATTTGACCTGACATTCACAGCCTCTGCTTCCAGGCTGACTTTTGCAGGGCTGCTATCTGAAATGAATACAAGTGAATAGTTTCTACTTCCACAAAATCTCTAAAATTATAAATAGGAATTCAGCTGACAGTGAACCATTTGAAGGCTGCATGTGCACAATTAACTATAAACATAATGATATAACACGTTGTAATCTTTCATTCATTAGAAACTTAACCACCAGCTAATGTTCCAAGCAATGCCACCACTTTTGTTTGAAACATTATTAACTAGGACTGTCTTCGACTAAGATTTTCTTAGTCGACTGTAAGTCATCCATTTTGGCGACAAGTTCTTAAATTTAAACTATTTTAGTTTTGTTGTCAAAGCGCACACAGTAAGGTGTCCTTATCATGTCTCTTCCTGGCGGCTCAGATCATTATCTGGGCAGCAGGTTTGAAATGCTAGAAGATGTCATTCAGTCTGGATGCAGCAATAGCCAGTTCGCTATGGCAATGGCATTAAAGGGGAAAAGGCTGATGATCTGATTTGCCACACTGAACCAAACCCTCAACACACCTACAGGTAATTTATTCCTCTTAAAATAACCTCTTTTACAACTGCGTCACATGTGCGCCACCGTCTCATGTCGCGAAACTACTGGAATAGACTAGAACACGCCTTACTGCGTGCGCTTTGACAACAAAACTAGAGCCCTAAATATATTACATTATTGTTAGTATGTGTTATAGTATATACAGCGGTCTCCAAATATATTTATAACATAAGAAATTAAAGGGCACAGCCAGCCAGAATAAATGATCATTACTACCAAAACTGCATAGAGAAACAACTTGTTTTACAAACAACTGCACATTTTTAAGACTATACTGTGATAAAATGTAATGACACTATGTGAATAAATGTAAAATTGCACTATGAAAGATGAAAAAAAAGTGAAATATCATAAAAAAGAATTGCTTCTTTAAGCATAACTAACCAGTTATATCATGTGATCTGAAATTTACCCCATTAACTATTATTAATAAGGAAATATATGCAGACATCCTGTCAGTGAAGATAAAGTCCAGTGCCATTTGCATTATACCTATGAGGACATCTGTTACATTAGCCAACAAATAGGGGGATAACATTTGGGAAAATATTTTCATATCTAAACATTGGGTGCACAAATTTGCAGTTGGACAGTTTTGGATAGTCTATGCACTCAGACCAAAACTGTTGCCCTATTACGTTTTTTCAGCACCAAGCTTTGATGCCTCAGTTGTACTGTGTGTGTACCCTCCGGCAACATCCAGCTGCCTATGCAATACTTTAGAATCTAGGAGAATGTCAGTCTCAGAGATGCCTTAATTGGATATGCTAACCTTATGTGCAAATGTGTTATCTGGAATCTTGTAGCAGTCTTCATTCACAAGTTTGACCCATAAATGTACATATGCTGGATGCAAAAATGATATTTTTGACCAATGCACACTAAAGTGTCAGGTGATCTTTGTTCAAATACAATGGCCAGTTACATTTGGGCAGAGGTAATTCTTCTACTGTTTTGGCACAAATTTCACACTTGAAAATGTTTGTGTGTGGAGAGAAAAACGGTTTAGAGTTGGTGGATAAATTTGTGCGAGAACAGTGGTGGGATATGGTCACGTATCAAGTTGTCAGCCCTCATGCCTGGGTGAGCTATGTGTGTAAATTCTGCTTGCGTGTATTATGGCTTTAATGTCACGCCATAGCATTGTAAATACATGTAGATTTTGCCAGGAACCAGATGGAGACTGTTGTGCCTGTTCAACCAAAATGCTATCGAGCTAGCTCGGATTGTGAGAAATTGGCCAAAATGAATGAGAGCGTGGATGCCGAATTAATGCAAATGAAGTCAAATCAGTAGTATCTACAATCACGGATTCAGATGATTAACACCCAGACCAGTTTTGTTTATTTCCTTTTAGTTATTAGTGGACCAATATGCATTTCTCAAAGTTGATGACAACACATATATTTTAGAGATAAGGGATAAGAATTTAAATAATAATAATTTGTATTAAAAAAGAACATTTAAATCAGCCACATCAGCATCTTTACCTGCCGATGCAGATGTGGTAGAAAATGCCAATCAATCGATCAATCATTGTTTTTAGTCATTCTTCACAAATATGTGCACAATGAAATTTTACGCATTTTTTGTCATGAGAATAGCATTATCTGTGGGATGTAGATGGTACATGTTAAATTTCAGCCTATTTAACCTATGGATGGCTGAGAGAACTTACTCCTCAAAGCTGCCTTTAACAGAAATTGTAAGCGACTGATAATAGCCTTATAATAGTAGCCTTATAATATTAGCCTATATATATATATATTGTGGCAGCCCAAGGGGCTGCACCAGAAAATGGCTGCCTGGCCTCCAACACATGGCAGCCCAAAAACACTACATTTCCCAGCAGGCCACAGTAACACCTGAACGAAGTCAAGCAATGGGGACTAACGACCAGCTGAAGGCTATTTCGAGGCCTATTTAAAGGACTGACTCACATTACTCCATTGAGAGGAGTAGGAACGTGTGTGGGAAGGAGTTGCTGAGTGTTTGTGAGGAAATTGAGAACCGTGATGTCGTTTGACCAGCCGGGATTGAGAAAGAGAAAGAGAAAGAGAGAGTTTGAGTGTGATTTGGATTGTTTTTGTGTATGAACTTGGATTGATTGAGGACCCCCCTTTGTGTACCGACTTGTGTACTGGATAACGGAATTGACCTGGATAACGGAACTGGATTTTGGACACTGACAAAGAGATAAGGATTTGTGGACTTTGTGTTTGTATTCCCCTGAAGACCCCACCCTGTGTTTTGTGTTTGTCAAGTATTTGTGTATTAAATCATTGTTTTGTTTTTGAATACTGCCTCCTCCTTGTTCTTAAACTTGCCTACGCCCTCTGCAAGGTCCGTGCGTGTCGCCCATCCCCTGGGGACACCACAATATATATATAAATACAGTGACTTACAGAAAGTATTCAGACCCCTTCACTTTTTCCACACTTTGTTGTGTTATAGACTTAATTTAAAATTGATTAAATATTTTTTTTGCCATCAATCTACACACAATACCCCATAATGACAAAAAACACGATTTTAGAAATTGTTGCAAATGTATTAAAAATAAAAAACTGAAATATGTCATTTACATAAGTATTCAGGCCCTTTGCTATGACACTCCAAATTTAGCTCAAGTGCATCCTATTCCCTTTGATCATTCTTGAGACATCTCTAGAACTTGATTGTAGTCAACCTGTGGCAAATGCAATTGATTATACATGATTTAGAAAGGCACACACCTGCCTATGTAAGGTCCCACAGTTCACAGTGCATGTCAGAGTAAAAACCGAGGCATAGATCTGGGGAAGGGTATAAAAACATTTTAAAAGCATTGAAAGTTCCCAGGAGCACAGTGGGCTCCATCATTGTGAAATGTAAGAAGTTTGGAACCACCACGACTCTTATTAGAGCTGCCTGTCTGGCCAAACTCAGTAACCGGGCAAGAAGGTCCTTAGTCAGGGAGGTGACCAAGAAACCAATGGCCACTCTAAGAGAGCTTCAGAGTTCTTCAGCAGCAATGGGAGAACCTGGCAGAAGGACAACCATCTCTTCAGCACTCCATCAATCAGGCCTTTATGGTAGTGGCTAGCATTCAAGCCACTTTGTCTAAAAGGCATATGACAGCCCACTTTTTGCCAAATGGCAAACTAAAGGAAAAAGATTCATCTGGTCTGATGAGACAAAAATGGCCTGAATGCCAAGCCACTACCATAATGGCCTGATTGATGGAGTGCTGCAGACCTTCTGTCAGGTTCTCCCATCGCTGTCATAGCAAAGGGCCTGAATACTGATGTAAATTAAATATTTCAATTTTTTATTTTGAATAAATTTGCAACAATTTCTAAAAACGTGTTTTCGCTTTGTCATTATGGGGTATTGTGTGTAAATTGATGGCAAAAAAATATTTAATCCATTTTAAATTAAGTCTATCACACAACAAAGTGTGGAAAAAGTGAAGGGGTCTGAATACTTTCTGAAGCCACTGTATATACTGTATATATATATATATTGTGTGGCAGATGGCTGGGATAGGTGCATGGTATGGTAATTAAAGGGAAATGCCTGCCAACACGCTGCTCCGCCCCCGAGCCTTATATGGACTTCCTGCTGAAACAAGACGCACCTATGGATCCTTAGCCACTGAGGGCTCGGGGTTAAAAGAGGAGTCGGGGCTCAACAAAAAAGTATCATGGGGGAAACACGTGTGGTGTTGGTGGAGGGGCCTTATATTTAGAGAGGGGGCCTGTCTCACGAAGCAGGATTAGTGGGTTAGTGAGCTAACTTTGGGCTTAACCCTGGGTTTTTGGTCTCACAACTGTGGCTCACTTTTAACCGGGTTACATCACCATGGTAACTTATGCCGCAAACCTAACCTGCTCCGGAGTAGATTAAGGTTCAGGCTGATCCAATCCTATAAAAATGATGTTCCTTCACCAATCAGCTCTCTGGAAAATGGCCTCACCATTCCTAGAGAATTGCGTAATTGTGAACCTTTTCTCATATTTGCTTTAAATGTTCTTTGGTCTTCTTGATGAAGCTTTTGTTTGGAAATGCACTAATCAACTGTGGGACCTTTCACAGACGGATGTATTTAATATTAAATAATTAGTCATTTTGAAATCATTTGAAACATCAATCAAATTATTGTTTCTTTTGTATTTGTAATCAATTAGCAAAAAGCTTTAGATTAGTTTTTTTTATTTGACATTATAGAGTATTTTGTCTTGATTGGTGGCAAGAAATCCCAATTGTAAACATAATATGACCATACTTTCAAAATCAAAGCAATTATGTAAGAATAATGAACAATGCAGTTCATGGACAATTATTTATCTCAACATCAAGGAAATATAATTCTTATTTTACTAAAAGTGTCAACCACATTTCAATTGAAGGTTCATTTTAAATATGCCTATATCCTCTCTCCCTTAAAATGGGAGATGAGAGGTGTGACAGTTTGCACATGCTTGACGTGAAATGGGAACCGGACTCTCTATTTTACAGATTGCACATTCACATAGTGTGCATAATGAACATGCCTTTCTGTCTGCAAGCTGTTTCAGGTCCTGGAAGGTGATTTTTCATATTCAGTCAATGGTTTCAAAGATTTTATAAATCCAAGTGATTTCATAAAAGTCCCATTATGTTTGAATTTACTGATGTTATGGCTTATGCTACAAATATCTCAAATAGGTCTGAATGTCGCCACTGGCAAAACCCATAAAACACAGAGCTCTAATATGTATTGTGTATGGGGCATATGTACTGACTGACAATGTGAGCTCTTATATCTGTTCTTCTGGGTGCAACTACTTTATATACAAGATAATAGGATATTATGCAATTATTTTTAATAGGCATTTTGCTTTCATCTTTTGTAATGGGACTGAATTGCAGACCTTGCACAAATTCTTAGAATGTGAACATTTTTCTTTGTAATTTCAATTTCTTAGTTTTCTGTGTTGCAGAAAGTGCCTTGTCCAGACTACAATACTAGTAATCAGTATGAGCAAAAAGGTGATTTGTGAAAATGTAAAGGATTGCATTTTATGACTTGTTATAAGTGTCAGCAAAGGTTTGAACAAGTGTATATCAGAATGCTCTTAAACATTGCTTTTATTTTATTGCTAAATACCTTGACCTTAATATTAACTGCCTTTATGTACGGTAATAAAATTCATTTTTATATATAACATGTGCATCCTGACAAACCTGTTCCTGCTTTTACAATTAAATTAATTATTACCTATTCTCATTTATATGTGTAAAATATTGTGCAAGACTGCATTAAAATGGTTCAGAAACAAATCTGGACTTTCTATTGTCCTACTTTTAAAATTGATGGAGGCTACACATTGACTGAAATGTGTAAAAATGTACAAATATAATTGTTTGCTCTCCACACTTGTCTATGTATAGAGAGGAAAAATGCAATCAATCATAATTGTCAACAAAAAAAAATACTTTGCCATATTTTCATATTTACCCATTGTTTTCCTTGCTCTGTAGATATTGAACAATGTGCTCGATCTACAATAATGCATATTTAATATGTACTTTACATGGTCAGAAAACAAATCTGATTCATGTCACATGAACAATGTCCTCAAGAACACAAGTGAAAGTTGTCATTTAATTACATCAGTTACAGTGATATAGCTACTATCCTTACTGACCATAACACACAGGAAAGGATGAAAACAATTGACCTTCTAGCACTATAAGGGCATCTTGTCTTTTTTTTTTTTTTTTTGCTCTGCAGAAGAAGAAAAAAATCTATGCATCCATAATTGTAGATGTGTTTTGAGCAATATAAAACGTAGGTTTCAAGCACAATTTAACACTGTTCGGGTGAAACTGTTTGGGTTTTCATTCAAAGATAAACTGCAGAACAAGGGTACCTAATGAGCCTTGTAATATCACACAGGGCAGGTCAATGAGTAAAAAGCAAATATTAAATGCAAGACAGGGTTGTTGTCGTCCGTCACAATTACGCGTCCTCCCAGAGTGAGACCAGAAGTCCATACATTAGATCAGCTCAATTTTGTAGCTCTGTGTCCATTTTCCTTGCACCATGTCTTGGATACAACCCCAGCAAAATGTAATTATCAACTTTTAGATGAATCTCTTCAATAACATCATGACCTGTGAAAACAGGTGTGTTTCAGAGGTGAGGGCAAAGTCTTTGTGATCTGTCAACATTTTGATTGAGCCATTTTGGTTGTAGGTTATGTGTCTCATACAAAACAATTCATATAAATAAACTTAGAGAAGTCCAACGTGATGTAATAACAAGTTCTAAAAAATCTATCAATGTAGTATTGAAATGGTTTAGATGTATGGATGTGGTGCATATGCCCAAGATTGCATCTGATGGGAGATAATAGTAATATGTGACCATGATTTTTATATTTCAGTTTGAATAATGCCTGAAGAGTATTCTTTTATATAGGCCAAGAACATGAGAGATATTTTAAAGGGTTTAAGGGTTCTTTCTAAACACAAAGTGAAAAGCCATAGATGTCCCTAAATCAAATAAAAATTGGTTATCATTTTAGGATCATTTAGCTTATGCGACATACTTTGTTTTGTATGTAATGAAATGGAAGCTGGTGGAAGATGTGATAAAAGACAAACAATACAACCAGCATCGTATTGTGGGTTTTTCTGCCTACCACGGAAGTTCTGCCTGCCATGTAACTTGCAGCCCTTTTTTGTTTACTTTAAAATAATAATAATAATAATAATAATAATTTAATAATAATAATAATAATAATAATAATCTTTTCCATGCCTTTCTTTCTCTTTATTCTGCAATATTTCCTGATGTGTCCCACAAAGCAAGACAATCTAGTCTCATGCAGCTCAATCTTATCCCCCTCAAACCAATGACACATTTGCCTGTTGCTAATTAGACAGATATCTTTGCAGCCTGGTATTTGTGTTAATCTGGCTGGATCTACACCTCACGATGTCCAGTGTCTGCCACTACTGCCTCTGCTCTTAAGAAACCAAACCCTAAGCATCTTTTCTTCTTTCTTTCTTCTGCTAATTATATCCTCATTTACAGATTGTCTCCTCTTCTGATTGGCTCCCCCCCACACCAGTTGCTATAACTTCATTAGCGTTGTCACCTGACCTGTTATTCCCCTGATGTGTTCTGCTCCAGTTAGCCTGTGTCGTGGTCTCCTGAGGGTCAGAGCTCTCCCGGGCTCAAAGTCTTGTCAAGCAGCAGAGAGGTTTGGGGGAATGGAAGGCAATAACAAGCTCTGGTCCTCATAACACACTCACACGCACACGCACACGCACACACACACACAAACATCAAGTGTGAACACACACTGCAATGTCTTTTTTCCGACTGGAAATACTGCACTTCTAGTCCGAATCGTATTCTATAAATTGTACACAACACAGTTAGGAACTAACTGGAGATGTATGACACATTAATTGGCAATACATTTTAAAACAATGTAATTTGATGTGCTAACAATGCTGTATAAAACAAAAACTAAAAAAATATTGATATGAATTACCAAAATCCTACAACTGGAGGTAGAATATGCGTAGTAACACAGGTGATATTTTCTCTTTCACCTTGTTATTTACTCATTAACTGCACAGCAAATATTTTAAGAATGAATTGTTGAGTTTGGAGGATACAGTCCAACATTTTTCAATCTTATATAAAGGTTTTATATCACGTTTTAAAACTTGCTTCTGTTCACTTTCTGTTATACTCTATTCCCATTGTTTTTACATGTGTTATATATTTTTTTACATCACAGCGAAAACCACACAAAGGTTGTTGATCTAAAATGATACATCTACAGAATATATTGCTATCAATGAGCTGTTTTTTAGTATTCTATACTTCATTGTTGGCACCCTCAACCCCCAAGGCACTGTTGGCACTGTTTATGAATAAGTATGGAAAAGGCTGCTGCAAGCAACAGAAATCTACATTGGAAAGAAAGAATAGTCCCTTATGCAGTGCAGTGTTTATAGGAAGGGCTGGGCTGAGAGATGTTCAATCTGTAATGCAAAGCACCTCTGTTTCATATGTAGCTAAGTGCTAGGGAAGGAAAGGGGGAGAGCGAGGAACACTGACAAAATAAGAGTTCAAATCCTGTGTGTCATTCAATTATATTTTCTTGTTTCAGCTGCCCTTGAAGAAAAAAACCATTCTTAAATCCTGCACATTATACCGTCTGGTAATGAATGACACTGTGAGCCATAGAGCGTACGTATTCAGAGAACTTGTCTGTGTGTGTGTGTGTGTGTGTGATAGAGAGTGATGCTTTTCCGTCTGTTTGGCAAAAATGACTTTTTTGATTAAAAGGCAGCTCAGATCTCTTAGCCTGTAAAGGAGGATTTTAAATTGTCTAATGCTGATTGTGATTGCTGTGCAGAAAAAAGGCATCGCCAAGCAGACCATTATATCACTGAATCTTTGTTAAGCAGGCCTTGAAAATGCCTGACAGCATAATTAATCTTGTGATATGAACAAAGAAACCAACTCAATAGTATTGAAGATGCTTATTAAAATACTAAATACCTCTTTTTATTTAAGAAGAAACCCCTTTGAAATAGTGTGAGAAGTGTCATTACCTATTTTGTTTTGATTTTTTTTTTTTTCTGAGTGAAATTGATAAAAGTGGGGGAGGGAACGCAATATAGCAGAATGATGAAAAATAATGCGTGACAGTAAAAAATTAGTTTGAAAAATAACGGTGCTCTCTGGGAAAGCTGAGACAGATGACTTTAATTGCAAATTATTTCAGTCTTAAGCCACCCAGATGTATTCTTAGTTTTGGTGTGGTATCTGTTAAAAATACACACGTACACACACACACATATATAAATGTATTGCACACACAATGTGTGGGTAAATACACACAAGATAAAACTGGTGTAATTATAAAAAATATAAAATATCCCAAATATATATTTTTTTCAAAAATGTTTGTAATTTTTTTCTCCAATTCTACCTCCCCCCTTTCCCACCACCACCACCACCACCTTATAAATACAAACAAATAATAAAGTAGATGAAAATGAGTGAATCATGACTAATTACAGAACACATTCTCATATATGTAACTTCCATAGATAACCATTATGGCCATTATGAGATGTGTTCTAAGGCAACAGGCCATATAGTAAGAGCACAAATTCATAGTTACCTTTTACACATTTTTACTAAAATTTTCCAAAAATTCAAACAGATTACACATTGATTTCTGTAATGGGTTCTTTTACACTTTTGTACATATAGTATACATTTTATATTTGTGGTTGAGAATATATTTGCTATGTCATTACATATTACTATATATATTTACTGTGTAATATTGGTAATTTTGCTCATTTTGGCTGTATATTATAGCACTTTTACACTACTTGGGCAACTTACGATTATCTACAGTATTTTTTTGCACATTTGCAATTTAGAGGTTAATATAATTTACATTTCACCCCCTTATTATTATTAACATTAAAGGAACAGGACAATTTTACATGTAGCATATTGTATTTTATATCAATGATGGAAAAATGCTCTACAAATAGGTGCATACAAATAGGTCTACCTTCTATAGGAGACTGGAAATGCAAATGCTACCGAAATGTCTTTGGAGCATAATATATTTATATGTATCTAATCAGTTAAAGAGGAAATGCTGTTCTGGTGCACTACAATACCCAGCATCCAACAGCACCAACTGCACAACACAACCCTAGCTTTAAGACAATATTGGGGAAAGGTCATTATGACATAATTTGACTGAGACAATATTATTCATGATTTAACATTATATATGGCAACTTTTAAGAAATCAACATAACATATAGCTTGTAATTCTCAATCATACAATCACAAAATGAACACAATGAACAATATGATGGGGGTAAATTTTTCTAAAAATATAAACATGAATATTAATTTCATGATATACTTTATGTATGTACATGTACTGTAGAAACAAATGATATGCATAGTCTTTACTTCTCTAAACGCAACATCACATTTCTGTGTTAAAAGAGAGGGGTGCGGGGGTGGTGGATAGCATAGCCGTATTGGACCAGCCAATACGACTATGCTATCCACCGCTATCAGACTGGATACGTCATCGACTGGCCCTGGTCATCAGCCCTGATCGGGGGCAGCATTTGGCTGTCCGCCCCAGGGGGAGGGTGAGCCGGCTTGAGTCCGCTGTGAAGCACGTAAGGAGTCTCCACAATGTGGGTGGGCGAATTCCGTCTCGAAGGAAGTGGAGTTCACTGCCCTCAGAGAATTAGCTTGCCTCGTAGAGACAAGCAGGGGAGGGTAAACAAATAGAGGGTGTAATTGGCTACCAAATCAGGTACAGATCTGAAACAATTATTAAAAGGGGGTTAAGACGAGTATTTATTACATCAAATAGAATTTTGCACAATAGTGTGATGCATATTTTTGTTTCCTACCAAAAAGCATGTATTATATAGTGTATGTAATTGTTGTTACAGCTATTTATTGGTGTTCCGGCTAATGTTTAACTGCCAAAATCTAAAATAGCTGCATACAGAAATAGATCATCGACAACAACATTTGAAATCAAATTAGCAAGTATTATAAATGAATAATTATTTAAATATGTATTTAATTATATTCATCGCTGTTAATCAATGGGTATTGAAATCCTGCTCAAATTGCAGTACCTCATTCGGACCTGTTATACTGTGTTAGCTATAGAATAATCAGGGACGTTTGCCCAGAACTAGCTTATTAGGCTTATTTTTATCATTACTATTGTCATCATTACCAAACTCATATCTACATGATGTGATGATAAAAACATATGTATTCCTTTCATTTTTATTTCAGTGAACATCAACGGCATTTTAAAAATTGTCATTCACTATGATTGTCAGTGACGGAGAGAAAAGTGAAGATCATTTGGTGAGCTGACTCGGTATTAAAACGGTAACTGGGTCTGTGATGGATTGCTAGCTAATTCGCTAACAATATTTTAAAATGACAAATGTTTTATGAATCATTTTGCTGAATGTGCATTTAAATTTGTGTCCCTATTGGCCTTACTGGCCACATTGGCAAGCTAGCTAGCTTGCTAAAAAATAACCCAAGCTACCTAACAAGCTAGGAAAAAGAATGACTCGTCTCATCATCTGCAACATGTCAACTTTCGGTTGTGTAATACTTAGAACCAAAACAATTATGCATTTGTCAATGAAAATTTTGATTATAAATGCTGAAGTCATTCAATTAAAGAATCAAGGAAAGCTGTTTCAAAGATGCAATAGAGTAACTGGCTTGCACTAAAGAGCTTTTATTATTTTCTGCCCCTACCCGCTGATCTCTAATATTAAGCATCTGCAAGTGCCGAAACGATCGATACAGTTTCGAGCTTCGGTGTCGAAATTGCCATCCCTACGATCACGTAAAAGACCAAATATATTAGCTGCAATACATTAATTTTATTCCTAACATACGGCTCATCGAATCTGCATGGATTTTATCATTTAAGGGACTCCAACCCCGTGGTTTTCTCTTCTCCTCCCATCAAAAAACAAACTTACAGTAAGGAATTCGAAGATGGCTTCCTCCCTTATTCCTTGCTTGGAGTGCAATATGTTTAGCATTCGTTCTGACGCCAAGTTTAACATAACTGATATTTGTAGGAAGTGTCAGCTTAATTTAGAACTGGCGCAGAAAATAGTTGAGCTTCAGTACGCGTCCGGACGCTTCGCCAGATTCAGGGAGTTACATAGTCTTTTCTACAAGCACCAGGGATTTGAAATAGCCCAGACATCAGTGCTATTCCCCTGGCAAAGCCTTCGCAGCAAGACGTTTTTGTCACGGTTCGAGGGAGGCATAGTCACCGTCCCAAGGAGGTCATACACCAAACTCACACTTCAAATCGTTTCTCCCCACTCAGTAATACACCTACTGAGAAAGCTCCGATTATTGGTGATTTCATATTTTGAAATGTGAGAATAGAGTCATCAGTGACCATAGTCCAGTGTTTGCCTGGGCCCAGAGCTACCGACTTAAAGTTGGTAAGTTGCCAGCAAACTTAAAGGTGCTAGCTAAAAATAATCGACACACCCTGTGCCAGCCAGAAGAGGATGGTTCCTCCCAAGGTTTCTCCCTATCAAGGGAGTTTTTCCTTGCCACTGTGGCCTTCGGCTTGCTTTCGGGGGTTTAGGCCTGGGTTCCCTTTTGTTAAGGGATTTGTGACAATGCATTTGTGAAAAGCGCTATACAAATACATTTGATTTGATTTGATCTTGATCTCTGGATACTAATCTAGGATCAGTTGCAATGGGAATAATGTACTATATCCATCCATCCATCCATCCATCCATTGTCTAACTGGTCAGGGTCGCGGGGGTGCTGGAAAGCAAAGGAATAGCTGGAATATCTTCAATCTAGGATCTCTCCAATTAGCCTAACGTGCATGTCTTTGGACTGTGGGAATAATGTACTATATCGACTAAAGAATGCCTTCCTGATTAATTGACAAATATTTTATCCAAATACTGCTCTTTCTGGATGCTAATCCAGTCCCTTACACAAACACATGATCTACCTTTTTTCCCATACCATATCCTGATTATGGATAACAATGAAAACAGTTTGACTCGTTTTACTCAGCACACTCCTATTATGTGTTATATGAAGCTTTTAGTGCCTCTCCTACTCTTCTAGAACCCAGTCATCTGGTGCTTTTAGCTCACTGAAAAGATTTGTTTAAAAAGAACAAATTGTTCATGAACCCCACACCACTAATGGCAATGTCCTTATTGAACTATAGAATTGTTGAGGCATATCCAGCATTTGTCCTGCTCTTTTCTGAAGTGCTAAACTTTTCTGATACACTCATTAATTTCTCACTACTTCCATGTCCAGAGATTAAATGATAACCACTGTTAAAAGGCTGCAATAAAGGCAGATGATACTTTCTTAGAGTGTTAATCATTTACCGCTTAAACATTTTAGCGATGATAATAACTTTGGAAGCTTCCATAATCATTTAAACTCGACACAACAATTGACAATGACCAATATTGCACAACCCTCCAAAAATATTCTGCTTTAAATGGGGAGTTCACTCTATTGATAAAGACAGCTACATCGGCTGTTCCATGAACTGTACCTGATTCAGCATAGGAACTATTCTTGTGTGGTGAACTACAAACTCATTTGTTAAATTGAATAAATTTCACATACAATGATATTCAGACAGACAAATTCAGATCATTCTTGTCTCCAAAGCCTTACACCATGTTTTAAAGCCTTCCTTAACATACAGATAACTGCCAAAATAAAGGAAACACCAATACAAAGTGTCTTAATACAGCATTAGGCCATCACAAGCTGCCAGAACAGCTTCAATGCACCTTGGCATAGATTCTACAAGATTCTACATCCCTGTTGGAGGGATGCACTACCACTCTTCCATGAGAAATTCCATAATGTGGTGTTTTGTTAATGGTGGTAGAAAAGAATGTCTCAGGCGCCATTCCAGAATCTCCCATAAGTGTTCAATTAGGTTAAGATCTGGTGACTGAAATTGCCATGGCATATGGTTTACATTGTTTTCATGCTCATCAAACCATTCAGTGACCACTCATGCCCCGTGGATGGGGACATTGTCATCCTAGAAGAGGTCCCATCATCTACTGCCATCAGGGTAGAAATACTTCACCATAGGATGAAAGTGATCACTCAGAATGACTGTATTTCTTGGCGCTTACTTTGCCCTCTAGGGGGTCGAGTGGACCTACACCATGCCAGGACTGTCCCTCTCTGTGAGTTGAATCACGGTTGACGGCTTGGAGATTTCAGTCTCAGAAGAGACGGTTCAGCATCTTTGTCATGTTAGTGGAAAAAAACTAAAGGTTTTAGATAACCTCTGTCATGCATGTCACTGTTACGTCCCTTTACTTTGTATTAGCAATACTTCGTGTTTCCTTTTGGATTTGCCTAATGCTGTGTTTCCTTGATTTCTCCCCGTTAGGTGGAGATGACGTCACTGCCCTGCTGGGACCTGCTTGAGGATGCGGGACAATATATAGTGGTTGCCACCTGAATGCATTCAGTTCCCTTTACGACATTGTTAATTACAGCTTGGTGATTGCGTTACTCTGATTTACCGCCTAGTTGCTAATTAATAAATATTGCTATTCGTAATACAATTTTGGGAACTCTGAGGAGAAGACCTCCCCTGTCATCTTCGAGGGTCTGAACTGCTAGCTGGCTGCCCGGTCAGACCTTGCAACCTGCTTCTGTCTTTTAAAGGATTTTCATGTTATAAATAGAGAAAATAATCATTAAATGTATACATATTAATAAATATGTTACATTTTTATATACCACTGGTACTCCTTACGGGTTGTGGTTATTGATTAAGTGGCTTAGTGTTACGTCCGATATTGTACGCCTGGTTATTACAACGCAGGTTGATTTCTATCCGTAACAGTTGAGGGACGTAACAGTCACCAACATTCATTCCACGGTCAAAGTCACTTGGATCACATTTCTTCCCCATTCTGGTATTTAGTCTGAACAACAACTGAACCTCTTGACCATATCTGCATGCTTTTATGCATTGAGTTGCTGCCACATCATTGATGATTAGATAAATGCATTAACGAGCAGGTATACAGGTGTACCTAATAAAGTGGCCACTGAGTGTATGATTCAGAACATTTACATAATCTTGCCGAAAGCCCACACTGTTACCTATCTAAGAAAATCTGCTGAAAATGGAAAGTAAGAATTATTTAATGATGTTTGTGTGTGTGTGTGTGTCGAGTGGGGCTTGGCTTCACCAACTGGAATTTGGCAGCCATTGGGTATGTTATACAGTGTCCTTATTGAAATAGCTGCATTGCAAATGTATACTCAAAAAGTGTCATTCCTACAAGTTTAATCAATTGAAAAGTTAATCACCACGAGAATTCTATAGGAAAAGCTCTACAGAATATTTTACAAATTGGCTTATGGAAGGTGAAATCCAGAGCCATGTCAAACACAGTATAAGATCTCAAGCTCTGGAATTAACCTCTCATTATGCTCTCTGTGAAATGTATCGTGAGGCTCTACATTTTTCAAGCAAAAAGTCAAGCAAAAACCAGAAATAAGAGAGCCAAATCATGCTTTGTGCTCATTCTTTTTACATGAGTGGGTCAGTGCAATGCTGCCAGGTAACAAAAATAGCTAAACACACCAATCGATATAACCAGACACACCTCCCTCAGTATACACATCTCAAATCCTGACATAAAACCCCCTGTTCTGGACAGACATAGGCCCATTGCATTTTTGCAACAAAATAAATGTCTGGCAAAATATGATTCATATAGGAAAATAGTATATGTACAATATAAACTTCATACTAGCTATTAACCATTCATAGAACTTCCCATTCTTTCTTTACAGATCAGGCTGTTATGTTATAAAACCCCTGTTCTGAATGCTTAAAATCTTAACGTAAACTGAAGCATTGGTTAAGATGCTATATGCAACAGGTTTAAACTAGTAATTTGTGACTATGCAACAAGATAGATAGACATCACTGTGGATAGGAGGAGTACAGCAAACAATACTTTCCATGCAGCTATGGAAAGGGTGAGTTGGATCTGAAACACCTATCTCAGGAGCACCAGCAGCAGCTGCTCCCAATCCTGCCAGATGGTCTGCTGGTGGAGCGACTAGTACAGCAAAATCTGGTGGAGCACCACATCATTCTCAAAGAGACATAACCTGTGCGTCAATATGCAAGCAGAATTCCTGAGCACCTGCTACCCAAACCGAAGGAGGTGTTGGACATGATGCAGCAGATTGGTGCCATTGAACGTTTAAACAGTGAATGGTCCAATCCCTTGCTATTAGTCCCCAAGAAGAATGGAATTATACAGTTCTGCGTGGACCTTAGGAAGGTCAATGCCATTTCAGGCATTTCAGGCTTTGAACCCTATGCCATGCCGAGGGTAGATGATCTTGTTAAATGTCTAGGCAAGTCCAAATTCATCACCACACTGGATTTATGTAAGGGGTACTGGCAAGTGCCTTTTGGTAGTGGACAGCCGAGAGGTGGCCACCTTCAGGACCCCCTTCGGGCACTTCCATTTTAAAGTCATGCCCTTTGGCTTCTTGGGGGCACTAGCGACCTTTCAGAGGTTGATGGACAGCATTCTCCGGGGGACTGAGGGCTTTGCAGCTGCTTATCACGATGATATCATTTTCTACAGTAGCAGCTGGGAGGAACATGTGCAGCATCTGGAGCATGTGTCGACCCTTATCCAGGAGGCAGGGTTGGCCATCCGTCCAGGGAAAGTTGCCTTAGCAAAGGAAGAGGTGGTCTATCTGGGCTATGTCCTAGGGTGAGGGGTCATCCAGCCTCGAGTTAGTAAAATTGAGGCAGTCATAGTTGCTGATTAGTCAACCATTAAGAAGCAAGTCTGGGCTTTTCTTGAGCTGGTTGGGTGGTACAGACGCTTCATACCCAACTTCATCTCGAGCTACTCCTTTAACTGACCTGACCCGCAAAACCTGCCCCAACAAAGGACAATGGACTGAGCCATGTGACAGAGTCTTCAATGACTTGAGAGAAGCACTGTGTAGGGAGCCGATGCTACTCAGTCCAGATTTTGCCCAGATTTGTACAGGACAGACAGGCGCTTCTGAGAAAGGTCTGGGTGCTGTCCTGCTCCATGGTAATGGTGGCCAGTTGCAGCCCATTGCCTACATCAGGCGCAAGTTGTTGCCACAGGAGTCAAACTACTCCACAGTGGAGAAAGAATGCTTGGCAATTAAATGGGCCTTAGACTTGTTCAGGTATTACCTGCTGAGATACAAGTTTGTCCTGGAGACAGACCACCGGGGCTTTTCTTAGCTTGGTACAATGAGAGACACTAACACCAGGATCACTAGGTGGTTCCTGGCCATCCAGCCCATCGAGTTTGAGGTACTGCATAGGGCAGGAAAAAACTCTACCACAGGGGTTTCCCCACTCTCTCTCATGCTGGGACGTGAGCTTCAGCTGCCTCTGGCCAGACTCCGCCTCCCCCTGGTCCTGACCCAGTTTAAGCCGCAATAACTGCTCACCAGCTTCAGATGAAGGACCACTTCAACATGTCACAGTGGGCTATGCCACCTGTCATAGCTGTCTCTGACTAGGTCAGGATCCGACAACCACATGGAGACAACAAGCTCCGGTCCTTCTGCTAATGCCCTGTCCAGGTCTGTCACCAGCTTGGGCCGGCCTCATTCAGACTCGCTGACGGCACCCACTGGCATGCTAGCCGTCTGTGCAAGGTGCAGACACCTTCCTACCGGCTGCATGGCTAGACACCTCAGTGGACCCAGCCCTTCCCACTCAGCCAGAAGTCGCTAGGCTACCACCTGCTGACAATGACCCACAGCCCCAGCCTATCTGCACGCATTCCAGGCTAAGACACCTGCGTGACTTTGTGACTGAGTTCCAAACCTAGTCTCCTTTGAGGGGGTGTTATGACATGTTATGTCCAACACTGGGTTACGACAGTGTCTGGATTGTGGTTACATTGTTATCAGTCAGGCTTTATGGCTGTGACTAGTATGCTTTACGTCTGTGCCTTGCACACAAAGGTTCTATGTTACCATGAAATGGAGTAAGCACCAACTCTAGTTCCCATGACCGTGTCTATCATTCACATAAATTGTACAGTTAACAGTGGAGAAACTAAGAACAGCACAAGTGTCTTGGTCTGGTTGACTTCCCTGGTTCAGAGGACAACTTCAGCCAGTGGGTTGATGAAGACCTATTAAACCATACTTTTCTTCATATGGGTTAGGGAGCGGGGTTGCAGAGTGATTTAGCCAAAACACAACCTCCGTTAAAATATACAAGCAAGCAAGATCACAGTCGCGACCACAAAATCATTTTAATATATTCCCTATGCTACTTGTGAATATTTATAAAAAATTAATAATTAATTTTGCCTTTGGCATTGCAAGATATACTAGTTTTAATTAGTGTACTGTACTCTTATACAATTAAAAAATAATTGATGTCCATACTTATTGGCATTTCCTGTGATCTCCTTTCTTGTTGTTGTAAACAGGCCTTCATATGAAGAGCCTTCCCATATTTTTTACCCGTTGCTCCATGAACAGTTTAACATGGTGAAAACACACGTCTTGATTTTTTTAAAAATTATCATGGAAATAAATAAATCTCTGAATTATTACGCCGAAGACATTTGTGATGTTGAGTGACGCTTCATTACCATAAAGCAATCTTATTTAAAAAGAACATGTTCAATATTTTAAGGTACTTACTTTAGAGGCCACAAGTCCCATACAAATGTTTACATAGAAAAGGATTGTTATCATTACAAAACTATGGGTGGGAACCCAAAATGCATTTTTGAAAACCATTTTTTAAAGTTAATAATAATAATAATAATAAATAAATAAATACAAATGTATGGGTTCTGCAAATTGTAACTAAGTAGAGAGGGGAGTATTTCCCTGGATATTGGAATGGTAGTCGGACAGTTGAGGAGCAGGGAATCTTCTCCTGTCCGTGTCAGTTCCAGTCCACAGAGCACTGATATCTGAATAATAATCCAGGTACTGAGCTCTATCTCTGCCGCTTTCTTTTTCCCAACTTTGGGTCTATTTCACTGCTCACTCATTCAGTCCACGGTATTATGTAGACAAACTGCAACCGACACATTCCTTCATCCTCTCCTCTCCTTTTGATATTAGGATCAGGAGCAGCCATTCTTGATAATAAATGTGGATATTCCTTTAAATTCATATTCTGTCACAAACCACAAAATGAACAGGGTACTATCCTTTAGTGTCATAGGGAAGAAAAAAATAATAAAAAAACATCTTCTAACAATATTACATAATCACCCACCCTTTCAGTGATAAACACATGCTGAAGTCAAAATATGGTTCAATACTAGGTTGAGCCTTTTTGTCTTTTTTTATTTCTGTATTTGTCTGTATTATACAGTCTGGCTCTGGATTTTTAGTTACTATAGAACATTGTCACTGTTTTTTAGCCAAAGGCTGAAGATCAAAATGGTAGAAAGATCTGAAATTTATAATCCATAAGCGTTCACATTTGTGCAGTCATTGGGGGAAGACCGGGCCCTCAGCAAAAGGTATTTATTATCCCCGTCCAATCTTTGCTTCTGAGAAATGATGTGCTTGTGTTTAATTTCAAAATCATTAATTTAGGTCTTCATATTTCCCCCCCTACTTTTATAACCATACCCTCCTTTAAAATGAGGGAGGGGGGGAGAGAGACCTTTCTCTCTTTTCCGTTCCATTTCCCTGGTTTGGAATGGTGATTTAAAAGTGCTGCTCCCTGTCTGTGGATTAAGCCCCGGGAAGCCACTCCGGACTCGTATGACTGACTGCCATCAGCACCTTAAGATGTAAATTCAAATTCAGTACATTTCCCTGAGAAACGAGAGGGGATTTACAATATGGCATGTCAAGAAAAACTTCAAAATCCCAGCTAATGGAGTTGGCATGGGATTTGAGGGTTTAATATTGCATGCGGTTAGGTTTTTGTGCAATTGACCAACATGACATGCCTAACTGTATAAATGGGGGCTTTATGATGATAAGATCACTGGCTAATAAGATATTTATGTGACACGCTGACAAATCCATCTCCCACTGCCATCTTTACGCCTCGCCAAGCCGGTGAGGATCAAAAGAATTTTCTCTAAATGGGGTTGTTAATAGACGAGAGGAAATTTAATAAATTAATATTTAAGGGAAGTTAAAGATGGTAGTTTAGTCCTTACACATACTTTCACTAAAAGGGGTAAAGCACCCTCAATGTGATTATTTTTATGCAATGTTTACAATATTTTCTGCTAGATTGACCGAGGCTCGAAACCACAGTCAAGTTCTGTGATGAGTGATTTTATGATCTTTTGAACTTTTTTTCCTTCATTACCATTTCTCCTGTGTCAGTTGAGTTCCCTGGATGTTATGTGGGTGGATGTATTTTGAAATTCGATGCATGCTAAATATTTACATGGTGACTAAAAGTAAAGACAGTTTGGCTTTTTCGGAGTGTGAGGCACACCTCCTATGGGAGATACAAGAAAGTATTAGGAGTGGTGTGAGGGATTTTGGAACTAGAAAAATAAAATACAGCATAAACACTGGAAGGCAGACTTTGTTAGTTATATAAATTATAGAGACTGAAAAGGAATATATCCTCTCTAATTTGTAATAGATTGATAAGTCAAAATAAAAAATCACAATCCAGTAGCTAGGGAATGGATTCAGGAGGCCATAGGAGGTTGTATTACTTTACATAGGGTTGTAATACCATTTTTGGGTAGTGTTTTAAGGGTCATTGTGCCCTGTGAAATCTGCCCATACAGAATAAGGAGAGTCTCTTTTTGTGGCACGTCATGAAATGCAGGTTGACATGATCATAGTATGTGGTTCTGTTGTGGTCAAAGGATAAAAATGCACCACTGGGAAATGTAAAAATCTTGATTCCTCATGATTTCATGCAGGAGCCAGACACAATGTTATATTCCAAACCTCTGATTCAAAGCATATGCATATGTGGGCATATGTAAAGTACTGGAAGTAAAAACATACGGTGATATACAGGTAACTGCCAAAATAAAGGAAACACTTGTGTAAATGAGAGAAAATGTATATTGAAAGCAGGTGATTGCACACAGGTGTGGTTCCTGAGTAAATCAAGCAATTAAAAGCACATCATGCTTATGGTAAGCATGTACAAAATCCTAGACAGGCTCAGTTGGCCATTATTTTGTCTACGATGGCTAGAATGGGTGATCTCAGTGACTTTGAAAGGTTGGTGATTGTTGGGGCACGTTTGGCAGAGTTTCAGTGACAAAGAATGCACAACTTGCTGATGTTTCACAAGGAACAGTGGCTAAGGTTATGTTGGCATGGACGTCTGAGAGAAAGACATCATCAACTAGGGTCAACTGTGGTTGAAACAGATGAACAACTCTGAATCACTTGACTACAAATATCAATCTAGGGTGTGAGCTGGCAGTTTCATCAAGAACAGTCTGTCAAGACCTTCAGAGAGAGGGATGGTCAGGTTGCAGTGCATAAACCCCTTATTAGACCTAAAAATGCATGTTTGCGAGTAATGTGGGACCAAGAACACAAGCATTGGTTTATTGAGCAGCGGAAAAAAGTTATACGGTCAGATGAGTCATCCTTCACCCATTCTCAACAAGCGGACAAGTGCGTGTGTGGGGCATGCCAAACGTACACCTACAGGCAAGAGTGCTTGTTTCCCATGGTGAAAGAGCGGCTCTGTCATGGTGTGGAGTGTATATTCCTGGCAGGTCCACTCAACCCCTTAGAGGGCAAGGTAAATGGTACTCAATACAAAGCCGTTCTGAGTGATCACCTTCATCCTATGGTGAGGTATTTCTATTCTGATGGGAGTGGTCTCTTCCAGGATGACAATGCTCCCATCCACAGGGCACGAGTGGTCACTGAATGGTGTGATGAGCATGAAAATTATGTAAACCATATTCTATGGCCGTCTCAGTCATCAGATCCCAACCCAATTGAACACTTATTGGAGATTCTGGAGTGGTGCTTGATGATGATCATAACTTTAAAATTGACATCAAAATCCACAATTTTTAAAATAATTATTGTATCATAATATTATTGTATCATAAACAACTGACTTATTGAATACTGCTCAATTTCACCTCTCCACAGTCTGAGGATTGACTGGGTGTGCCCTTTGCCACATCAATAGTCATAGATACACCTACACCAACAAGCTATTGATAACAAGCTAGCTGATAGCTGATAGTCTCACAAAGAAGACAACAAATTCTAAATAAATAGCAACAAATGAGAACTTTAAAGCTTGAATTCAGTGAATTGTATAAAAATAAAAAAGTAAATTATTGATATACAATTTTCCAGAAATGTATTTGACTGAAGGTGCTTTTTTACACAGCATATTGGGCAATACTTAAAACCTGTGCTGCCTGTGGTCCACCTGGTTACTAACATCTTTAATATTTTTTAGATAAAACAGGCCAGCATATTATCCAAATAATTTGGTTCAAGGCTGGAAACCGTGCGTGTCATAATGATATGTCACATCATTTCAGTATGCATCCTTTTTTACAGAATCGAAAGGTTATTTACACTTGGTCAACAACATACCGCTTTTTAATGGGGAGAGTCATTTAATATTGATATTGAATCTTTATCTATTTAGAAGAATATACAGTATTAAACTATATCTTGCATATCAATGTTATCGTCATTCCAATCTGTAAAAACAAGGATTCCATTGAGTTTTGGTACAGCATTGAATATTAGATTTCTTCTATAAGCTATTGTTGGGAACATAACTAACTAATGGTGCTATATTCGTACAGTATATGTCACATAAATATATCTCCATAAAAAACATTTTATTTAGCTGGAAAAAACAAGGTGACCGAAAAATGGGCAACGGCAACAGCTGGCATCTCTTTGGCCAACACATTTCCATTTATTTTCAAATATCAGAGCAGAGTTTAAACAGAGTGGCAAAGGGTCTGTCTGTGCTTTAATGACATGCAAAAACAACATACGTGTCAGGGATCCTGTTAATTTCACAGGAAAATGTAGGGTGGCTTCTCTCAATTTGTCTAATGGTGTAAATGAAAAAGTCAACAAGAAAGCATCGTGTCCATTGACGGCTGATAATCCACGAATGAACACGCATTACCACAGATGACACCTCTGCCCCAGTATCGGGAAACTGTGTGAAATGCAGTTTAAATGCTTGTATTTTCAGATGCTATTGAAGGCATTCTAGCATCAAATTTAATGTGTGATTTTGACTGAAAATATATGTACTGTGCTATTAGTTTTCTGAGATGAGGAAGTTAGAACAGGTAGAATCTTCCACAGATATCATACCAGTGACATATAGTATATAGTGACACACAACAGAGAGTGAAATATGTGTTTTACAAAATTGTAAATAAATAAAACAGTTGTGTTGCATGTATGAATCATATTTATAAGGGAATGCTCTTCTGCATCTAGAAAAATGGTTAAATTTAGCTAAGCCCACTGTTGTGAATAAGTGGAATGAGCCATCATTCTTTTCCATGAGCCATCATTTCAGTTTATTTGTTCAAACACTATTACACTTAAAGACACTATTAATTGAACAGTTTGCATTTTCTGTAAAACAAAATAATATATATAAGGATATATATAGAAAGCAAGAAAATCTCCAAAATAATCTATCCAATCGCATCCAGTTTCAGGTTCAAAAATAAACATTGACATTATTGTAAAGATTTAACTTCAGAATTGATTAGCATATACTTGCAACACAATTACTATGATGCAAGTGCAACATATGGCCATGGGTGCTTTTAGAATTTGGGAAATAAACTCAGCCTGTCAGTGGCCCAGGTGCGCTCATGGTGCAGAAACGTGGAACAGGCAGTGCTCTGTCCTGCAGGATTTGCTCTGTCGCACTGATTCCCAGACCTTTGCCTTCACCCTGATTGCGTCTTCATAGATGAGTCCACTTTGGGAGATATGTAGCTGGGCTTTAAGTGGTATGAGTTGCTTTAGATTTACAACACACCCCACTTAAAAAGCTGTGAACTGTGCCTCCCTCACTCTAAATGTTTTGATTACAGCATATGTCCTCACCATAGGAAGCCAGCCTTTTTCATTTCCAGTCCTCTGTGATCAGTGCATTTTACTGCACCCTCCCCCGCCACCCCTCCCTTTTAAGTCTCAAAGGAGCTCCTGTACGCTCTATATTTATTGTCCAAGGTGCCATTGGTGATAGATGAAAAACCTGCTCAATTACAAGGGCACAACTGTGCCTTTTGAAACTGATAGGATAAGAAAAACAACCTTTATTCCAAAAGGGTAATATTGTATTATGAAGACATTCAGGGCTGAGAGAGAGTCTAAAGCAATAGAATCAAACTTTTTCCCCAAGCTACTGCAACACACTTAACAGCATTATAATTATAATATAACCTGTATTGTGGAAGTGGCACTTCTGAAAAATTAGGTTTGACGTCTCCTTCCATTTTTTAAGGCTGGAGACAGAATAGCAGTACTTTTCTCCCCCCTTTTTTGTAGTGGGTGATATGAAAATGGCTAACAAATCGCATCATCACACTTTGTCAGATGTAAGAAAATAATGGCAAATGTGTTTTACATTTTTGGTTTAGGACCATATTCAGATTATATCACATTTAACATCAAGAAAACAAACATAGCTATGCTGTATTTGTATTTTTTACCCATAGAAGACAGATGTAAAACTTAAATTTGATGCGTCTTTGTCTTGGCACTGTGGAGAGTCTCTAAAAGCATCTTTCAGTTTTGAAATATGGGTGACTCTTCACTGTCTATAGAGAGTTGACTAATAGTAAAGCCCTATACTGATTTTTATTCTGTATTCTGAGTGCTCAGTTGCATTACACAGTAATTACACAAGTAATAGTACATGTGTGTGTATATACAGTATATATATATATATATATATATATATATATATGTATCATGCATATTAAACAATATAGCACTATGGTCACTTACTTAATACCGGTCGATATCTATCTCTTATGAACCTGAACCTGTTCTGTGAGATGGCCCTTTCACCTCATAAAGCGTGTGTGGAAAGGTTTCCCCCCCTCTTCATTAAGACTAAACTAAACCAAATTACATGTCTACTGTGCTGAGATTTGTAATAGCAGAGATTATGGGGAAGCCGGTGACGCAGAGTGTTCACAGGCGGACATCTTGAAGCATGATGTTGAGCTATGTTCCTGGTCAGGCAGGGGAGGCATCGACATATAAAATGGTTGTAAATTTGCATTAGGACCAATCCATCATAGGCGAGGGAGAATGCAGGGACAATGTGCAGGCTGTTCGGCTCCACACGGTAGAGCAGGCAGCTTCTGACAGATTCCTATTTAAGTGACTGTGAATGCAACAATTCCACAAATAATTTGTCAAGTGGTGCAGCTGAACTAGCTCTGAACCCTCCCCACACACCCTCTCTCTCTCTCTCTCTCTCTCTCTCCTCTCCCTCCCTCCCTCTCCCTTCTTTTCTCCCTCCCCTTGGCACAGATGACAACATCTCTCCACTCACTGCGTTAGTACCATTGAACATATACGAGACTCATCAATACTGCTCCCTAGGTAAATCTGTTTGGTAAATATGTTTTTATTTTTATTCATTCCTGCATGATAATGCAAAAGAGTCCACAATTAAAAATCCCTGTGTACCTCTTAATTATATGCATTCTCCCTACAGAGAAATATATACAGTGAACATTTGTTATAAATCTCCTGTTTGAACACCCTTAAGGTTTGTGCAGGTGAAAAATGGCTCATTGGATGAAGCTCACATTATCAAATTAAAAGGGATATAAATGAAAAAGGATAAGGACAAGGATCTTTTCCTGTTTGACCAGTCATGGTGTCATTAACAGAAATCGCCAATACAAAATCTAGGTTGGCCAGTTTGGATTTTCAGCAGCTACCAAAAAATTAAAATGGTGGTGAAAAGAAAAACATTGCTTACCCTTTACCTTTGAGAGCGCTTTTTCCACACAGAATTTTTAAAGTCAATCAAAACAAAAGCGGATAAGGTCATTTTGAGAGGTCAGACATGGGCACCGTGTACTAATGCACTTGTTGGTTTTCTAGTCTTTGACTCAGCATAATTTACTTTATGGGAATTCAGCCAGTGGCTTGTATATGTTCTACTACTTTTCTTTTTTCTATATTTCTTTCTTAAAGCAATAGTGCAGTCAAAATCGGATTTTCCAGTGTCTTATATCATATTTGTACAATAGCGGGTGAAACCGACAATCTAACAGTTATAAAAATTACGTCAATGTTATTTTGCGATAGTTGTTGATTGAAATTTCTGTACCTTCTGTTCAGCCAGTTTTTCAGATGGGACTTTTTGCTCTCCTTTCTTGATGTCAAGAAGGGGCTTATTTGCTCATAGGCTTATTAGTTGGTTATTAGCTTGCAAATACCTGGCTAAGACCCAAACATGGCTTTATAATTCAATTGTTGCATTAGCCAGCTTGCCTACCAAGGTAGTGGTTCATTCACTTATGAGCTAGCTAGCTAGCTACCTCATTTAATTGTACCTAACTAACATTAGCTAGCTCATAAATGAATTAATCCCTGGTTATCATTTTAGCTAAAATGGTCACCGGGAGCAAGTACAGCTGTCAGGACAGATCAACTATTAATCCGTTTATAACCCCAAAACCCTGAGTGTAGAGACGGACACGACAAGACAAGAGCCAATATTTTCTGGAGTTTATTGAAATTTGCCAGGAGAGAAAGGGCTTCGCCGTGGCTAAGCAATTATCATCCTAGAGCTAAAGACAAAGTGTATTTTTATACCAAACCGGAGAGTGGTTCTATAACACACAGGAGTCTCAGAGATAAATGTTGCCATGACTAAGTGCCATGATGTTGAGTGTTACGTTGACCCTTAGAACAGAACTGTTACATCGTATCGCAGTCCGGAGATATGCCAGAGACATCCTGGGCTGGCAGGAGATGTTTTTAATGTTCTGTATAATACAAACATATATCTGAAACCCCTGTACATCAGAGTAGGCAAAGTAACATAAAAAGAGACATAGCACCTACTAAAGCATAGAGATAGGTATGTGTAATCGCTATCCAATACATATGTAGAAATTCCACTCCAACATAGCCATTTGATGATGAGCTAGCTTGTTGCCAGCTAACATTGTATTGTAATGTGTGTTGTCCTTGCCTTGTATTGCCTATACATCAATTAGCGAATGGCGAATGGACCGCTGGTTATCATTTTAGCTAGCTACATGGCTATGTCATGTGATGCTAGCGCGCTAAAGTAGGCAAGCTGGCTAACGATAGAATTGTCAAGCTATCTAGCTAGTTACACATTTTACCAGTGGTGGTGGTACATTCAGCACAGGTGACAGACCTTATTGACCATAAAAATGGTGGTTCGTCTGAGCTTGGCATTTCTGTGACGACTGTGCTTGACCAATCAAATGGTGTGCAGTATTGCTAGCTCCACCCATCTGCTGGTTCTGGTTCTTAATGATACTGTTGGTACCACCTCATGAGCAGGGACCATAAATAGGTTCAGAAACTATAGTTCAGGAACTACAGGAATGCTGGCAATGGGAATGTGAGTTCCAGATTCCAATACAGTATGGTACTGCAGTGGAAAAGTGCCAATTGTTGTTAGTTAGCTGTACCAGTAAAGCTGCATGTGGGCCTATTTGGTTTGGGGGTAGGTTTGGGAGTTTGGGGATTGCCTGCCAATCAGGGCTAGACAGCAATATTCAAGAAAATCATTACCCTGCCCAACCAGTGTGGCATTTAGTTTCCCATGGAAATTTGGGCTTAAACAAAGCTGATTTTGTTTACATATTTATTGACAAATTGCAATACAAAAAACAACACACAGCTGTTTTGTTGTTACCCAATAATAATTGTCAAGAAAAATGATCTGATTGTAAAGGGACTGCACTATTGCTTTAAATAACTTAGCATGTTCAGCATGTTCACAATCTTTAGCCAGGACATATGAAAGTAGCTCAACTAACCTTTGTGTTTTTATATGTTTTGTTAATCCCTAAATGATGGTTCAGAGAAATTATCTTGGTTTTTTTTTGTCAGTGCAATGTGAAAACAAGGTGGTATCTTTTAATACACAAATAAAAATGAAAAACAAAAACTGTGCAGTTTTTTGCCAAAATTCATATCACAAAAATATTTCCCTTATTAAACTGCATTCATATGTGAATTGTTTTTCAAAACTCAATGGTATATTCACTTTTGCCCATGCCAGGGTTTTGCACACCTCCATAATGAATGAGCCATTTGGTATCCCAGCAGTCTGTTTACCCTGGAAACAACAGAAGGTATGGATTGGCATTCCTCTCAATCAGACACATTCCTCTGCACCATCAGGGTAAGATGCATGCATGAACTGGGAGCCTGCTACATGACTCAAGCTTCAGTCTTGACCTCTGCTTGCATCTCATTTTTTAGCCTGCATTCAAAATGTCTTTCTCCCTCTCACCATTATACAATTCCCATTTGGATGAGGATCAGAAGTTGCAGTGGTAAAGGGATGTCCACAAACTGTAAAAAAAAAAAAAAAAAACGTTACTTTACGTGCTCTCTGCTGCCCCCATTCAACTCAGTCATGTATAGAGAAGTACACACACTTCAATTATGTGGATTATATGAGGATTCATGTGCTAAAGGCTAATAAGACATGTTGTTGTTCCCAGGAAAGAGAAGGGCTTGCTGCTTCTTTAAGCCAGTGTGTAAAAAATAATGTTAATATTTTTACGAACTAAGTTATAACTAGGTGCATGGATCAATGCAACTGTTATCGTACATTTAGCAAGCGAAATAATTAGTAATCCACATCACATAGCTACCCCTCAACATAATTTACAATTATTTTCTGCTGAATTTTCTGCCACTAGCTAGTGCAATAGCATTCTGCAGTGAATAGTGTAGCTGACATTAGCTTACAAGATAGATCCTTTAATGTTAGGCAAGGCTATTATCATTCCATCATTTAAACCAAGGAATCATACAGTAGATGGCTTACAACAGGCTTGTTGTATGGCCATTGGGCAAGAAAGCTTTATATTTGTTAGTTTGTGTACTGCCCTGGTTACTGTCTGACGATGTTAATGTCTCACAGTTGCATAGTCAAATGTGGCTTGAATTAGTCAAATGGGCTCATTTGGGCCAGAACAAAAATGTCCCTCGAAGTGTAGAAGTGATTCAAATTCAATTGCGACATCTAATGACAATCTGTGTTATGTGTATCCATGTACAAATTAATGGTATTTGTAAAGAAACATAACTAGAATAATGAATAATCTGGAATAATCCATACATGTGACAAAAATTAGCAAAAAAGTGTTAAAATAATTAAATGAAAACTGACCTCTATGACCTCTACGACCTCTATGACCCCCCAACAAGAAACAAGAACACATTATATAAATGATATATTACATAAACCAATATTGGATAAAAAAAAACATAATTATGACAACAGTGATATCAGTATTGGGAGCTAACAATAAAACTTATTTAACAAGGAGCTGAGATGAAAATGGTATCATCAAAAAAAGAGAAAGAACAGAAAAAGGTATTGTATTATTCACACAATAATTACCTTAAACACTCCATTATGCACATTATTTATCAAAACAGGCCGCTACCGGGTGAAGGATGTACCTTATCTTCTCCTGTCAGGCGAAGCATTACTCATTGAAAGTTTCCCTCATATCTGTTTCGGGGGATTCATTGTCATTTTAAATTGCGAATCAATCATGAATCACATGGCCCAGGCCCTAGTTCTGCTGGTGAGATTACCAACTGGAGCTGTTTACACACACAGGCATTTGTAAAGACTCCCCCCCATGCAGATGAGACAAGTTTACCAGTTTAACATTGTTGATCCCACAGAGACCGCCTTAAGCAATGACTTCGGAGAGGGCAAACAAAAAAAAAAAAAAAAATGTTCATTCATCATTATTGTCATGGGCTTTCGCAAATGATAACAATTTGTCTTCATCCTATTTTTAGACAATGAGGCACAAAAGAGTCCAAAAAGCCATTTTGCCAGATGGGAGAGTGAGCTTTCATTGCAATATGCTGTTTTCTTCTCCCCCTCCACCCTTTATTCCCATTTTTTATAGAGGCTAATATGAAATATTTTGTGCTTGTTCCCAGAAAGCAAAAGCAGCTGATTTTATAATAACGACATATAAAAGGGACCAGACAGAAGGTGTCTCATTTTAATAAGCTATACATTACCTTTCAAAGGGCTAAATGTCCCATTATTTGGCTTGCAGTATCTTTAAATGAGATAAATTAATGTCCACAATACATCTCATGGAGATCTTCTTTTTGTGCGATTTTCATTCGATTGATTTTCAAATGTTGTTTAGGCGCTTACATGCACTGTTCTTTAAACTGTTTCTTTCAGTCAAATGGACAGACGAGTGTATTATCTGTTCACGTCAAAAATAAAATAACTGTACCCTTATTTTACTTGACAAAATCTATTTGTGAAAACCACGAAACGTGCAAAATAGCACAGCTTCATAGACTAATGCACCTTTTTAAAACAAATTAAATTAACGCTGGTAGCTGCCAAACAGAAGAGAATGTGCATGTAGAGCCTGTTCTGTTAATCAAGGATAAAATTCTCGTGTTGAAAAAGTGATCTGCCGTACTGCTTGTATTTAATTCAGCAGTAGCTGGGAATGAACAACAACCACATCTTCCAAGACAACAGGAAACACGATTACAAAGAGGAAAATCTGGAACTCTGGTGCATAGGGGAGAGGTTGAGGAGGAGGTCAAAGTTGGGACTGAGAAGAATGAAGACAAATGGAGGTAGAGGTGTATGCATAGGGCCATATAATTGACAACTAACACGTATACTGACCCTATGACTCCAAGGTTGTGATAGGCCACGACATTAAAAGAAAGTATTAGTTTAGCCAACTGGATGATTTGGTTTAATGCATTGCTCTCTCATTCACCGGGATGCACGTCCAGCAATAATCACATGATTTCTGCTTGCTGTGTGTGATTCTAACACATGTGTCTTCTTCTGGAGATAAGTATTGGGGTTTTTGCACAGAACTTTATTGTAAAACCTGATGGAAGTGCAGATGCCATTATTTAGTAGTGCAAAAATGGTGATTTACCACTCGCATTGGCAGTGATATCAGTGTTATGTAATTTACAGTCAATCTCATACACATATTCAATTTAATTGTATATATAACCAAGATCAGTTTTAGCCATAATTTCTGTCTTTCTTCTGCGCAGACGGACTTGAGTCATATTTGTACTAATTGCTTGTTAATAATGTGACAGCAAGTAATCATTTAGAAAACGATATACTCTCCAATTTTATGCATACACACTTTTCTTGAAAGCAATTTTTTATGAAGAACATATTCACTCCTCTCTAACCAACCCCCCTAGAATACCCCCCAAAAAAATACATTAATTACAAAAAACTTCAGTTTGTCTGGGTCTTCCAGGTTTAAGCAGCACATTATTGCATAATTGCCATTACAAGCTCTCTTCTAATCACATTTCCCTCCAAAATCTGCCACACAAAGACCTCGGCAGCGCAGGGCAGGCCTCCATTAAATACGTTGATGAAACGCAGTTTGTTATTTTCTGCCTGGCGTAACCTGGGGAGCAGGACTAGGCCTGAGCTCCAAGCCGTCCGCAGCTGACAGAGCCAGAGTCTGGAGGATGGGTACAGAGGGGTCAGGCCTTAGATGTGCTGCATGCAATTAAACACACAGACATGCAGATGCAGAGTGTTTGGAGAGGGGGAAGAAGCGATGCACTTTGAACCTGAACTTTAAAAAAAGAAAGGAAGAAGCTCTAGAGTGCAACGTTAACCTTCTGGTCCGGTTGCCGTTTTTTGAATTTGTTTATGCAGAGATAATGCATTCACATTAAACTATTTTTGACCTGAGCCTCAGAATTAACAAGAAGGGAATACTAATAAGATGAGAATCGTCAGTGAGGACAGTTAATGATTTAGGAGTAACATCTTAAGAAATCTAGATTTAAAAAAAGGAAACAAATCAAAGCTTTTGAAGAATGAATGTTAAAGTGGCTCTGTGTTGTTGTCTTGTTATGGAGCATATAGAAAATGCCACTAATTCCTGCATAAAGTATTGATGTACATGTTTCTATTACCTCCAGGCTATAGGAAGCTAGATATGATGTAAACAATCATGTCCATTTCTTCCTTCAAATTCACATAAAATTTAACTTTTGAACTCAAAATTCTATTAAGATATATATACGTATGTGTGTGTGTGTGTGTGTGTGTGTGTGTGTGTTTGTGTGTGTGTGTGTGTGTGTGTGTGTGTGTGTGTGTTTATAAGTATAAATGCCAAAAATAATATGTACAATTATTATAGTATTTCCATAAAATTTGGAATACTATAAATTCATCAGTGCAGCGGTCTTGCATTAAAGTATTAAAAATAATATTTTACTCCTTTGAAAGTGTTTTTTATGGATCTACTTCCTGAAAATGTATTTGCCTCTGGTTTATTGACTGAAAAATATCCTCTAAAGCATGTCTGCATTGTCTTACAACTGACATCCTACACCAAAAAAAAAAAAAAAGACTTTTCGTAAAAAGTGCTTTTAACTGCCCATACAATTCAACAGAATGGCAGAATGGCTCAATATAAATAACTGAATTGTTTCACACGTGGCATAAATCTTCCCCCTTTCATGAGCGATGGTTTTTCCTGTATGCATTACCATATCAGATCATTCAACCCACAATTTATAATGTATTAACTGTATCATTTTATTCCATTGATGTGCAAGGAGTTCTTCAGTTGCTATTGATTTTTATTTGCTTAAACGTCTGCTCATTCAGACCAAATTAGTGTGAGTTTAATCAAATCAGAATCAATATCTACTTAATAAGATGCCCATGCAGAAAATGTTAAACTTAGAATAGTTTAGAATTACAAACTATGTTTGAAAAAAAGGCATTACCCAAAATATAACAACAAAATGAACACATTTAGGTTAGTATTAGATTGTGTTGAATGCCTTGGGTGTGACTGCCAAGGTTCTGATCTAATTCCCATATGAGGCCACTGAAAAAATAAGTTAGAAGTTATGGTTTCCTCTAAATGCCCCTAAATCCCCCCACCACCCTGCCTCCCTCCCCAAAATCTCTGTGCCCATCAGTCATTTTCATTGACCATCTGGAAGAAGGGGCTCTTTCACACGCATAAAGTATCACTTCTGACAAAATTCTCCAGCTTCACTAAACACAAAGAATTTCGTTTCCTCCCCCAGAAAACAACGTTAGGGGCACATTCTTGTTTTGTTGTTGTTGTTGCCACTGTATTTTATTATTATTATTGGGTGGCGGGTTGCTGCATGTGTGTGTGCATGCGTGTGTGTGCGTGCGTGCATGTGTGAAAGGGTGCGTGGCCTCGGAACATCATTACTTGATCCAGATAGATTTGAGGCTTGCCACATTTCCTCAAAGAACTGACCTAAATATATCCAGAGCACTTAGCCATGGGCCTCTCAGTGCGTCTTCTCGGTTTGACCCGTTACCGCGAGCGTGTCTTCTGAACAGTGCCTCAGGGCAAGCCCGAGGGGGGGTGGGAGAAGATCTACACCTCCTCAAAGGTCAGTGCGGAGGGAGCGTCTTTAGAGTCGTTCTGACTGTCCGCCCAGCACGGGGAAGGTAAAACCCCGGCCCAGCCAATCAGCGCTTCCGAAGGCCAGCCCCACCTCTTGAAAATTGTTGAAAACCACTCACAACAATGAGAAGTACACAGGCTGCAGATTTCTGCATGTGAGAATGGCACTCGGGAGAGCACCAAAATGCCTGCTTAATTTAGTCAAGAAAAACATTTTGTAAAAAAAGCCAAAATTCAAGTGGGATGACCAGAATAATATGCCAGATAAGTCCTTTTGAGGACATGGGCGGTTGATCTAGACCCTTTTGTTACCCCTGCCATGAATTGCATTGTTTATCCTCCTTATAAATCCCATCTATGCCAATTCACCGCCGTGTCAGATTAACAATGTATAAGTACTTTTTCTCGGAATAGTAAACACAATTTGTCTTAATCCCTGTAGTTTTAACAATAGCTGTCTCCAAATAATGAAGGCTCGATGTAATTAATTAAAGCCACACGGCCAGTCCTCTCTCCTCCAAATGGAAATGGAAACTATTGATATCATAATCGACGGCTTTTATAATATTTTGTAATTTGATTTCCAGTCTAGCCCCTGTTTAGTAATTACATCATTATCATGCCTGGATTTTTTTTTAAGTCCATGTCTAATGTTTGGTGGTTGGCAATATTCTTAATCTCCATACATAAGGGCAATCCATGTTTTAAAAAATGGCAGTTGCTTTTTTGCACTGACCATCCTTCTCCCCCCCCCATCTAATAGACCTCTCTTGTGGCTGTCAGTCAGCCTGAATGCCTGATGCTCGGGCATAAATTGTTAAAAGCGGTTTTAGGTAAAGAGAGAGAGAGAGAGGTTGAGTGAAGTGGATTTTTTTTCTTCACATAAGTCAACCTCAATTTACGTCAAAGAGGGTTAAAAGACCTTGGGATTAAAGCAATAAACTGGCTGCTGTCAGAGCTAAAACCCTGCTAACAATTTAGTGCCAAACTCATGTTGTTCAATATCATTTCATATTATATCATGTCACTGCATGGTGACAGCTGCACATCAGCCCGGCACAGCTGACTCACTCTGAAGAATTCAGTGACGTCTTGCGAAATCGAAGCTGACTTCATTTCGCTCTGATCCAGGATGGGAAATCTATCTGAACTCCCGTTCCGCACAAACCAAAGTGGCTTTCTGGGGAACAGAGATATTTGGGAAATGGAGGCTTCAGACCTCTAACAGAAGTGCCAGCCATCTTCTCCGGAGCCTTAATTACTGCAGTAGACAGGTATAATGGAGTGGTCCTACACAATGACATGTACTTAGGACACAGTAATTTGACATCCATTGTCAAATTATCCATCTCGATCGGGGAATTTTGTGCACTTTAAAATAAAATGCAAATGATGCCTAATGACGCAAACGTGTTCAAGATTTTCCTGTTTTCAGATTCTTTTTGCAGTGAGAAGCTAGCGATTTATGGCTGGTAGCATTAGCAAACATACAGCCTATGCCAATACGAGGATGTTACACAATTTACACAGCTTGGCTACACACAACGCACAGAACATATTTATAGGCGGCTCGTGGCATGAAGGTGTAAGCCTTTCACTGATTTTTAATGCTCTGTATTGACTTTGCCTTGAAGAGGAATGCTACTGTGAGGCTGTAAGAAAGCAAATTCCAGGAGATTAACTGCAAGTAATTGTAATGTTCATAAAAAATATAAGATCTCTGCTTTTAAAAGAACTCATATGAGGTGTTCAGACAGCTGTGGAACACTTTGCAGTAGCAAACGTGGCTTTGCTTAAACAAGCGAGCTGACAACCGCACCATGAGAAAACTACAGCGAGAGGTATTTAAGAAAAAAATGGCTTCCAGCACACTTAGTGTGCTTCAGTTTCATTCATTCTGTCCTTTTCTCACTTCCTTATTTTCCCCATACACACATTCTCAAACACCATAACCAAAACACTTGCAGACAGTTCCCTTCTGTCGGTGACCCAGAGGACAAACGCGGTACTGAAGCATAAATAAAGACTGCCACCAGCTAGTAGGAGTGACTGACAGCCGACAAAGCCCCAGTCAGCCAACTGTCACCGCCTTCTGCTCCACGGGGCTTGTGGGCTTTATCGCAGAGGGCCTGGGCTAATTCACCAGCAGAGGATGGACTGATAAGACTGGCTCCTCTCTCCCTTTTTTCCCTCCATTTCACAATCAGAGAGATGGACAGGTCCCCAGGACAACAACACTTGTCCCTTCTCCAACATATGTCTGTCTCGTTGACGGGAGCTGCCAGGTTACGATGTGCTTGCCCTTTAAATTAAGAATGTTAGCGATACACTGATAAGCTGACACTCTAAACACCAGAAGAAAGAAGGGAGGAAAAAAGGGAGGAGGAGGAGGTTGGGAAGAATACATCAGCACCAGACCTGTGATCTACCAGCATGTCAATTACTTATGTTTAAGATCCATCACCGTGTGCTTTTTTCAGCCTTCTTTCCCTATGCTCCCACCCCCCTCCTTCTGTTTATTCAGACCATGAATATTTAACTGCTTGCTTGTACATGAGATGGTATGATTGTATGGTCTGTTGTTTTTTGCACTGGTATATTGCCCCCGTGGAGTTGAGGCGCTGCGTTATCTGTTAATGTAAATGTATCAAACTGTCACTTAAAAAGGGAAAGGATTCTGAAGGAGAGGGAACACGCAAGTATGAAATATTTACTTTATCTTTTAAATTCCCTCATTCCGAGTTCAGGTTGAAAAGAGCACAGTAGTGCGTCGGGCCAATTACGATAAGATACGGGAGTGCAGAGGGGCATATGGTCTTGAGTGTGGGACAATGGACGTGGGGATTTTTGGATCCTATTCCAGGTGGTATACCAATCATTCGCCCTTGAGGCAGTTCTCTTCAGCTGCTCCTGTATACACATAGCAGCATATATACACAATAGTGACATTACACTATACTACAAGCATGATTGCTAAGATAATGACTAATTTAATATGGAATCAGTACGTAATCCTTGTCTTTGAAATTATGGGCAGGTTTTTTGGAAACTTTAGGCAGGTGGATCGATTTTTTGTGACGTCATCATTTTTTATACATGTACTTTAATTAAAACTAGAGGCAACTGAATTGGTTGTTTAAAGATGAACAGATGAGGAAATTTGAACTTAAGTTGAAAGAGGTATATCTGAATACAAACTGCTATAGCTGTGGTTGCCTCTGCTTTTCCATTAGCACACAACATTCTTAAGAAGCTGCTGTAAACCTGTAGTAGCGTAATAGCACTGTCTCAACTACCGGTCTTGTGTAAAAATGCTACTTGGACATCCAAGGTCGTTTTCCACTTCTACCTGCTTTCATGTTAAATAAACCATTGCCCATTAGTCTTCCTGCAGATGGAAATTATGCTCCCCAACAAGTATTAATATCTAAAATATCAAGCCATTCATATTGATGACAGTCCGGTGGTATTTACCAAACTTCCACCCCCAACCCCCCACCCCCCACAGTTGTTACTGTGAGATCCACAGATTCTTCTTAATTACTGACAAGATGCACGACTGTCAGCCAGTACGGCAACATGAGCTGTGGGAGATTCTGCTTTGTCTTCTGGTTTGCAATGCATGAACTCTAGGATGAGTGTAAATGGCAAAGCATTCGTTGGGGATTTTCACATCATCTATCAGTCAAAGAAAACTACACACTTCCTGGGTAGAGGCTCTTGGTTCTGGACACTATTTTAGATACAAGATGAAAAATGGAACTCAGAGGAATGCACTCCAGCAAGCCCATATTACACGTGAAAAGACCCTAGAAAGTGACTTTGTAAGTAACTTTTGGAAACCATGGACATCAATAATGAGGTCTTGAGCTTCAAAGTATTTTCAGACAACCACTCAAAAGAACAAGTAATCCTATAGATAGGGAGGTTATTTGAGATATCAGGCGAGCACATTTTAATTGTTGATCTTCCCCTTTGAAATACCAGTGATCCTGACATCCAACCCGTTTTATGTTCCCTCCATTTATTTTCTGCTTTTCTTCCACTCTTTCTCAGTTTTTTTTGTGTTTTTTTTCACACATTGAAATTCAGTTGTCCTGGGAGTCATTTAAGGTTGTTACTAAAAAGCCACTCAAGAGCAATATGAATCCCCTTCTTTCCATAGACACGTGAAGCCAGCAGACAACTCCATCTTTTATAAAAAGGGAAAAAAAACGTATAAAAAGGGATCAATTACCGTTACAAAGAGTTTGCTAATTCCTCCCTCTATGAGACGAGATATCTGTGACAATAGCCCCAGGCAATATGAGTGTATTGTTTAAAAAGCACAGTCTCCTGAGCAGCTCAAATTGAGTGGGTAAGGCGCTCTCCTGCTCTGTTACATTGTGGTTTCCCTCATTTATTAAAGGTTTCCCATACCTTTCTGGTGTAAAAAAAGGGACCTAAAAGAGGAAAAAGGAAAGCAGAACATATGCGTCTGAAATAACTTTTTAGTTTTGAGATAACTATGAAATATCTGAAGATCTTTTTGAATATAATGTTTTATAATCATGTCCTGATACCTAAAATGGACATTCGCCCATTATCAGAGGAACTTGTTTGTAAAGAACTACCCATGGTTTGGATGTGAATGGTGAGGTTCCTGGTTCAGGAATTCAACCCAAGGCCGAAGCCTGCGACCCAATGCATAGGATGCAACTAGTGCCCCTTCACTCCTCACTGCTGGCATATAGCCATATTAGAGCACAATTATGTCAGATTTCTTCTCCAGATGTGTAAATGAGAAGAAAGCTGGTCAAGTCTTATGAAATTGGTTAATATGGTATTAGCTCACCAAAGGATTTGAAACGATGTCTGAATAATACAACAGATTGTTCTGGGTAAACACTGTTGTTAGAGTTGGTTTAAGTAAGAGTAAGAATTGGTTGGGAAATGGTTTCTAAGGCACCATTAAGGGGTGGGATTCATACATGATGTGCTGGCTTCTAGCTTCCAACTTCTCTAGTGCAATGGATTGTGACAATTAAATCTTTGGAATGTACAGAGAAGAAGGCTGGAAACTAAGATATTACCTGTATTTTGTATTTTGAAACATTGCAACTTAACTGAAACCCACAATTTAAGTGGGCAATGTTATAATGGGTTGTCAGAACCCCCCACAAAAAATAAATAAATAAACAAAAACAAACAAAAAAAGAGGGGCTCCAAGTGGCACAACCGGTAAAGGCACTTGTTCTAAGTGCAGGTTGCCCACTACAGCCTGGTTTTGAGACCAGGGTGCGCCAGCCTGGCTCTGGCTGTTCAGGTGCAGTGATTGGCTGTCCGCCCCCATGGAAAGGGGGGAGAGAAGCTGGCATGAGTTTTCCGTGTGCAATTGTCTCTGTGTGAGTTATGGTCAACAGCTTGACGAGTTCTGTCTTGGAGGAGGTGGTTCAGTTTGGAAAAACTATTTTTATAAATAACCTCAATTATTGTATATTATGCGCCCAAAAATAAAATAAAGCACAAAATAACATAAGATACAAATAATATGACTATCATTATCATCATCATTACAACAATGACCATTTGTGTTTCTGGAGTTTCCGTATAGTTCATATGCTATTTATGTTAAGTTAATCTAAAGAATGTCTATCAATGGTAAGTAAAAACCACAGCCCGCTGTTTTGTTCTGTTCCCCTCCTGGCAAAAGGAGGTACTTAGCATCACAATACATGACAGTAAGAATCATGTCAAACAAAAATATATTCTACAGTAATATTGAGGTTACCCAGTTCACTGAAAGGTTAACCATTATGCTGAATTAACCTTACAGTTTAAATATTTTATTATTATATCATCCATATTTTAAAAATCTATTTAATGTTGGGATAATTAATGGTTTGTTGATTTGTAGCATAGGAAACCTATGTCTTGGAAGATTTATCAGTCACAGAGTGATTGCTTTTGCCTTTCCTCAGCACTAAAGGTAGAAACCCTTATCACAGGGTTAACATCCACAGGTTTAATGCTTAACAATATGATAATCCACTGATTAAAGCAGGAAGACACACTGCAATATTGTCGGCAATGGCGGATGATGCTCTCAATGTGCCAATCCCTTTGTTTGACGTGTCATTATGTAAATCGTTCTTGCTGCTCAGTCTGTCTGCTAGAGTGCTGTGCGTGTCACACATTTGCCTCTGGGCCTACATTGTTTACTTGGCACCTATTTTCCCTTCGTTCCTCACTCACAGCTATTTTTTGGAGTTATTTTGCTGCATTATTTTAGACCCACACACACACACACAGGCACACGCACACACGCGCACACACACACACACACAAAGGCACACCGTGCCTTACTCCCACTGTTTGTGTGTTGCATTCTCTGTATGGTTAACCTTATTAGAGATTGGCCATGAAATGACAAATGTTTCTGCTCTTATCTCTCATGAGTATAGATCTGCCTGTTCCAAGTTTAACACTGAATGCTCAACCTGGATTAATGCTGGCCTATAGAGTAAGGGAAGAATACATCTACTGCTTGCTCACCTTGTTCACATGAAATGTGTTGCCCTGACAAATACTGCAATCGAAAATAGTATAGGTATTATATACATAAATTCCATGTTAAAGGGGTGAGTTTTGAGGGAGAGAAACATGGACATTTCAGATCTTCATTGAAAAGTACTACAATTGAAAAATATATTTTCATGTTGTTAATATAATTTGCGTATTGTGTCATTTCTGTATTACGTACCACTGTTTGTTACCAGTTTAGAAGTGCAATAACACAAAGCATTACATGGACAATTTTGTAGCCTTATGAATATATCACAACCCTTCATTGCCAGTCAACCCAGCTTAAATATTTTAAAAATATATATGCAGAAGGGATTTCACCCTTTCCGTAACAAGAATAACCATACAGTAATAATTCACAACGTCCCCGAGTCCAGTGGACTTCCATTTCCATGCAAAGGTAACATTTGGTTTTAGAATGGAATGGAATAAAGGTCTTTTGATCTTATTAGAAAACGGTGTCTCCAGATCTCATCATCCAGATATATAGGTTAATGTCTTTGTGGCATTTTACCGAAAGGCCACATTGAATGGTCCTCGTGAGCATATAAATAATTGAAACCAACTTCCAAGTTATTAAAAATCCTCTCCATGAGCTACCTTGGGGAGGCAAAAAAAAGAAGATGAACAGCAGTATGAAACATGCACCTAAAGGACTGCCCAGTACAATTCGAGATTATCTCTGTCGACGGGAAAAGCCGGAATGGGCTCGTCACGTTCCGTTGCAGCGTGCTTCCGGGATCTTTCCGGAAAGCTTTCTGAAAGAGTCCCTACGCTTGGTGACTCTGCTCCAGTGGGCAAACAGACAGGCAGGAGTGATCCGGCCCTTCTGTGTGTCCTCCATTACGACACGCCCGTCCTGAGAGTATTCCAAGGAGCTGCCGAGAATATTTTATAAGTGACCTTTTAGTAAAACATAAGGCTGAGGTTGTGAGTACATTTGTGAGTACGCGGGGGCCAATTGATGTATTGTGACATCCGCAGGCCGGAATGCTAAGGAAGTCTGCGGATCTGATCAGTGCATTAGCAGCATCCTTCTACCTCGGGCTCTGAGATTTCTTTGGTCAGTCCACTCCGATATCGTCTCCTCCCGTCTTTCTCGCGCTTAATAAACCCAACTGAACATCCACTTTGAGTCTATTTGAATTTACAATTATGCTAAACATAATTTGCAGTGATGGGAGCTCTATATGAATAATACACTCTGCACTGCACATTATGAATTTGGTTTGTTATATTAAAAGTGTGCTTGTGTATATGTTATACTGAAGTGAGGGCCCTGTGTGCATAAAATTCCTGCTAAAATGCCTAATAAAACAAAAGCCTAAAATACTACATCTTTTCATTGGTCCAGGATGATTTTCTTACACCCTTCATTACAAGGAACATGTTCTAGGGATTAAGGCTTATAACTTTGATGCTGTGATTATGTTATAAGCAGCCGTTTTACTCTGCAAACTGGATATAAGGGTGCCCCCCCCACATCTTCTTGGTGAGCATGTTTGTAAATTCTGTCCTCATACAGCTGAATGGCACTTTGAATTATCCTCCCGCGTACACGGGCATCACGTCACATTTACCAGGCCCACATCATTCGTGACGAGTCGCCTTAGTCAAGGCCTGGGATGCGCGTTTCGCACATGTGCCAGACTCCCTGTGCCAATCCCGCATATTAAGGAAAATCTTTCCAGAGTCAAGCTTATTTCATACAACTTTCACAGACCCAAAGTCCCCTCACCCGGAGATGACCTGAATGCTTGCCTGACGTGAGTGAGCAGGCCATTTAAGTGAATGCGTCCATGACTCAGGGTGTCACTGTGTGAGGAGCTAATTGGCTATGCAGGAGGGTATGTCAGGTTTAAATAAAATAAATAATTGTAATAATTCAACGTCTGTAAATACACTATAAATTGTGTTTTGGCTTTTAAACCTGTTCATCTGACAAGTCCATATTTTTTTGTACAACCCCCGTTTCTCTTTCATATCATGTAAAATATTGAAAAAATATTTTCATTCAACACAGTAACAGGTTTCTGCAGTATTACAGTCTGTACGATAATAACAATAATACATTTTATTTGTTATGTGCCTTTCAGGAAACCCAAGGTCGCAGTACAGTGGGACACTACAGTGACTGGTGTCAGGATTACATCCCACACAAAAAAATAGCATGTATAATGGTAGTGGCATGATCTGCCCTACACAGGCACACTGGAACTTTTAAAACCGATATACTCAAAATGTTACAAAAGAGGGATGTAATCTGAATAACTCCAGTCTATATGGGGGAAGTAATTGTTGACAAATATGGCAGGAGAAATTTCACAGGGACCTGATGTATGCTGTGGCTTTACACCTTCCATAACTCAAGCTGCTAAGTATAGAACGATTTGGCTCACTGTCACCCAAGCACATTCAGTGGGCGAACCCCGCTGAGAGCACACCACGAGAAATAAAGAATCAACATTGAATTGACCTGTCATCTGGTGAACAGTGATGCCAACAACCCCTTGCACCATCGCTGTCACCTTCCTGTTCAGAAAATCTCAGGAAAAGGTTTTCGACATCAGCCCACACAAAACGCATTTAATTTATTGTTCGGTTCATGTTTTTTTGCCATCTTATTAATGCTTAATTATATATGTATTCAGATATTTATATCACTGTGTGTGATGTTCAAAACACAGGAATTGTCCGGTTATTTCTACCTAGGAATAAACTTCTTAATTAAAATTATTACCCATCGAGTACCCAGGAATGAAATATCAATGACCTTGAGTTCTGATTCACAAAGGAAATGTGTGGATGCACAACCTTTATATTAGCTAGTCAGCTATGCTGTCACCTAGAAAATATGCTGTGAAACTATTCAAGGAAAAATGACTAATTCAATTAATTTTCTATATATTATTTTGTACAATGTCAGAAAAGTCACCCATACTTTGTAAAATGACCTAGCTAGCAAACATAGATGCATTGAGGCAGGAAGCTAGCTTTTCTTAAACCATGCCTTCAGTAATATAGCTGGCTAGTCTTGATTGTTATTTAATTTAATGGAAGGGATTACAGTACATATCCTAATAGAAGCTATGAACCAGAATGCCCCCACATCATCAACCTTCCCTGGCTAAATTCTTTATTTATTTATTTATTTATTATTTGGTTTTTTTACACTTTTGGGGGATTTAAAAATATGTATATTCATCAACTAATTTCAACATATCAGTTTCTTTGCTCCAGGATGGGAATGATATGTCCTACAGAAGTGTCAACAGACATATTTTCAAAATTGAAAGCAGTAGCCTACTTACAGTCAGTCAATCAGTATGATTACGTGTGGGTGTGTGCAGCGCCAACTGCTGACTAGTCTACTACACTGCAATATGCACCAAATTTGTGGTAATTTAATTATTATTTGAGATCGTAATGCGTTGATTGCTTAACTAGTAGCTTCAGACCTCTTGGTGTTGGAGGCCGGAAAAATGCATGCCCTTAATCATGACATACACGTCTACAGCTGTGTACAGATTGAGTATGCTGAACGAGGAATCGTAAGAATCATAGAATGACATCACCCAGAAACAGTAGTTGAGCTGTTTCTTTTTCCAAAACACTGGAGGCAGTTTGATCAAAAGGCTATAATGGCCCACAGTGTATTTAGTGTGTTAACAAATAAGTAGAATGTATCTAACAAACCATCATTTTGTCAAAAGGCTGTATATACACTCAGCCAATAAGTGTTGATCTTGAATATAACATTGATTTCCATGATTATAATACATATTTGATACATTGAGCCATTTGAATGATACATTTGAAATATAAAACCCTTGCATTTTGCCATACTGGTTTTATAATTGGTTGGATATTTTGTTGTTGTTGTTGTTTTCTGTTTTTGTATTGCATCAGTAAAACAGAATATTGTTTCAGTGAAATAAATTTTAGAGAACAGTATTCTTGTGAGGGAACCTTGTGGTGGCTGTCACTCTACTGTGAAGAGAGCTGTCATGGAGACTGGCTGGCAGATCTGAACTTAAAAGAGTTTCACAGGAGCCCTGACAAAATCACCCAGGATAAGACTATTTTATGTTTGGTCTCAATATCCTAAACAAAGAGGGAATGTGCTTCTATTGTTGACCCCCCCCAAAAAAGAAAAAGATGTCAGAAACGTTGCCTGTGTAGTCCAATCTTCACATCAGTGCTGGCTCACTTACAGAAACTACCAGTCAGTAAAGCAGCATGGATCCTTTTCTTAAGTATGTAGCAAACTACAGAAGTCACATTCAGTACCAGTATTTACTTGTTAGCCAGCAGCATGTTTGATGGCCCGCTACATATTTAGCATTAATACAGAAATCAAGACAAACGTAGAGAAGTAGCAACTTCAGTGAAGGGCCAAAAAAGGAATACAATTCAAGAGAGCAATTTCAAATTATAAAGAGAAATGTAAAATATAAAATATTCTTTGCTTATTTTGGGAAACATGTTATGCTTGGCAGTATATACAGCCCTCAAGACATAATGACCACTGTTTGAACATTAAGCACATTTTATTTTGTATTTTATGTGATTATGTGATGTGATTATTTTTTTAGAGGCTTAATGGTTCTGTGTGGCTCAGTAGGTAGAACATGATGCTGATAACGCTTAGGTTGTGGGTTTGATTCCTATTCGGACCACATATACTGAAAAATGTATGCATTCAGTACTGTAAGTCGTTTTGGATAAAAGAGTCTGCTAAATGGCCATATATGTTATGTTAATGACTTTTAGGAGTACAGGTAAAATATACTGAATGAATATGGAGTGGTCTGCAGAAATTAAGATAATTGTTATTAGAGCTAATTGTAATTAGAGCTCAACCAGATTTTTGATCTCAATGCTGATACCGATTTTGAATTATTGTAGTCCACCATTGCTGATATATAGACCAATATTTTGTCAATAATAGTTTTTTCAAATTTATATATTTTATTATATTTTCAATACCTGATCATTGTCTACATTCTCTGTAAAAAATCATTTACATTTTCAAAATGAATTGTCAAATAAATAAATATAATTTAACTTAAATTAAAATAATAAAATCAGAGCAAATCGGTGCCATAAACGCTGATACCAATAGATTTTTCAAAACCAAATATTGGCTTATATATTCTATATATATATATACACACACCTTTTGTATGCACAGCACAGCCTATGGGATCAACCACATTTACCAACAGCGTGGTATCTGAGACTAAGACAGGCTGCTCGATTTCTGCTGCCAGGCCGATTGCTCAGTGCAGTTCAGTCAGAAATGAACCAAATAAGACATAAAAACACTAAAATACAGCTCATAAGTATGGGCGAACAGCTTTTCTGAGTAAACAATTTTCATGTTTAAAAATTGAAATTGCAAGTTTGTTTTTTCCCTATTCTAATAAAATAAGCAATGCTTACCTTCCCTGCCCTGTGATCCCTATTAGAATGTCAACAGGACAGGCAGCAATTTTAATCCAAGGTAGGAAAAACAGGTACAGCAGCTGAACTATGTTGCTGAGGAACTAATCACAAAACAGATTAAATTACATCATAGTACTATTTTTATTGCCCTTTTGATATTTTTTCTGAAGATGACCTGTCATGATGGTAGTCCAGCAGCGTGATACTGGGGAGTGGAGATGCACACATGTCATGACAGCCTACAATTAAATTGTAGTGAAGAGAAAAAAAAAGTGAAAAATGTGTTTATTTGTGAAAAAAAAATACAAAAATGAAATGCCTGTTTTTCATTTGAGATCCAGTCAGGTGTCACCTTTGCTTGTGACTTCTTCGTTTGCTAAACAATTTGATTTGGTTTCGGGAGACAGCATTGGGGAGTGTTTCAATCCACATGTAAGTATTTCCATAATTTCCAATAATATGTATGAAGGTGTGCTTCAGTCAACCATTTGCATGTGCCAGAAGCCATTGTATTTCATGGAGCCCTGGCATTGGCTTGCCTGCTGTTGTTTGCTTTGAAGCATGGTTTAGCATCATCTCATCTCATCCCATCTTCAGCCGCTTATTCTTGGTCAGGGTCGCGGGGGGGCTGGAGCCTATCCCAGCATGCATTGGGGCGAGAGGCAGGAATACACCTTGGACAGGTCGCCAATCCATCGCAGGGCACTACATACATCATTCACTCACACACTCATACCTACAGGGCAATTTAGACTCTCCAATTAGGCTAATGTGCATGTCTTTGGACTGTGGGAGGAAACCGGAGTACCCGGAGGAAACCCACGCGGACACGGGGAGAACATGCAAACTCCACACAGAAAGGCCCCCGGCCTGGATTCGAACCCAAGACCTTCTTGCTGTGAGGCGACAGTGCTATCCACTGCACCACCGTGCCGCCCGGTTTAGCATCAAGCAAAGTTTAAATTGAGTCTATCATGAGTCCGCCTTCGATGTTTTGAAGTGAAATTGAGCCAAATGCAAAAAAAAAAAAGGGTGGGGCATACCCTGTTGATAAAAAGAATTGCACAAAATGTCAAAATGGAGGAGCAACTCACAATTGCTATATATAAAAAGATTAGGTAGCTAGGTCATTATAAAGCTAAGTAGTATATCAGCTAGCTAGGTTAATCAGTAATCAAATAGCAAGTCAGTTAGATTGCATATTGAATAGAAAGTTACCTTGCAATATTTATTGGATTAAAATATATATATATATATATACATAGCTAGCTAGCTTGTTGTGTAACCAAGTAGTTTGCAGTGTCTCAAAATAGCAAGCTAGCTAGCTAACTAACTTGTTAGGTTGAATGGCGGTGTGTAGCTAGCTACATAAAAAAACTTTAGACCACTAGGTAGCTGTTTCACATCAGGTAGTTCAATGTTAGCTCTATTCAATTGATCTGTACAAACTCCAGTAAATGGTAGCTTCGAAAAAGCACAATATTTGATCAACAATTGCGAAACGAGTCAATGCATACTTTGCTTCAGCATAAATCGCCATGCATAATCTTATGTTAATTTGAGTTAAAAACAGAAATGGAAGAAAGGAAAATATCTGTTGAAAAAAAACATATTACACACCCAAACTGCCCCTCCTGCTAGGTTTAGGTGATCTGGTTTGAAAGAAGAGAACAGAAAAGGGCCAATCTTTCATTCCAGGCTGGTTAAAACAGTGTCACTCAATTCCAGAGGACTCGTACATGTAAAAAAAACCATAATATTACGATCCATGAGGATTTAATCAAGGCTCCGTGTTACATACATTTTAACCTTCTAAACATCCATCCTTTCATAGTGACTTCAGTGCCTGATAATGTCAGCCCTCAGGGACCACACTGATTGAAGAAAGCAAAGAGGGACGCCACAGAAACGAGGGAGTGGTACATTCCTTTCACATCCATACTGCAATGGTTGTACTCCTGTACTTGTTTTTATATGTCATTTGCACATGCTCAAGGTGGAAACTGAAGAAGATTGCCATCAACAAGCAATGTGGTAATGTCATATTTTCTTCAATAACTTATTTGCGTTGGTAAAGAAAATACTTTGGACAATAAATATATTTGCATGCATGTTTATGAATGCTCAGTGTTCTGACATTTTGCTGATTTAAATGAGGATATTACATTGTGGACAAATGTATATGTTATGTCAAATTTCTTTAGCCAGATCACAAATAATACAAATATGACAAATGTTAGAATGTGTTATTCAATTATTAATTCACAATGTTACTTGTCAGCTATTATTATCTACCATCTTTAAATATGGTTATTTACATCAATACTCTTTTTCACCACAACAAAATAAGCAATATGAAATATGCACTTCGGAAATACGTAAAAAGACTGATTCCTTATGCTGTATCTAAGAATCAGTGAAATGTTAGTGTAGATCCTACAGTCATGCTGGATCTTTGGGAAAGGAAATCAGTCAGCACACAGTCTGGCGCTTGCAATAAACATGCAGAATGCAACTGAGCAAAATTAACTTCATCTGTAATGTAAAAATGTCTTATTTCACTCCCCAATTATAGTCTACGTGGCAATCTAGCAACATTGGTACACCGGATAAACAAAAGCGTTTGTAGAAGGGAGAGAAAGAGCAAGCCATTTTATGGGATGAAAATGTTGAATTTGTCACAGGCTGTTTTTACAGGATTTGAATAAGAGGCAGCTACAATGAGCGGAGTGACACATCAATAGAGACAAGACGGCTTCATCCTTGGCCACGTGCCCACAACACGGAGGATGACTCCATCTCCAGCATACACTGTGTTGCCCTGTTGAGCAAGCGCTCTCTTCCCCCCAAACTTAAGCGGTTTTGACAAGTAAGTCGTCTATAGCCATTGCACAGTGCTATCCTTTCATTTGCATTCTCATTAGTATAATGTGATTTTACAAAGTGGAAAGTGGAAGTGCTCGCCACATTGTAGAAGCACTGAACTCCATTCTTGGTTGACAATCCAATGCGCTCCGACAGTGGATGCAGCGCGATCTATGATTGGCGTTTTAACCAAGTGCAAGTGAATCGTGAATACCAACATCATTTTTCAAATCATAGCAATAAAGATTCCGCTCCCATTTTCCCCCATCCTCAAGCACGACTAAAGTGAAGGAGGCAGTGCTCAAAGAGGGCTCTTTAATGTGACGGGAATACAACAAAACACACACACACTTGCATATAGAAAAGCTTCTTTTTTTTCCCGCTCGGCGGTGTAGCAAAAATATTTGCTTAACCTTTAATCTGCTCTGCTGCTATGAGTCGTTTTTATCGCAATAAATACACACTGTTGCTAGGAGGCCCTTGAACCAAAATCCAGGGTGCTGTTGGCAAGCTGTGGCCAAGCTGAGTGGCACTAACGCGGGCCGTTACTCTATCACTCCGTCCCCTCGGAGCTGTGACAATGGAGTGACAAAGGCCAATCTGTCAGAGATGTCGGCGCCAGGGTTTGCTAGCAACACTTTCGAGGAACCCCCCCCCCCTTCAACCCCTGCCATCCGATGCTGGGTCAACCAAAGGTCCCACCTCACTCTGATTATTGACCTCAGAAGCCAGCCTTCAACAGGAGCAGGAAGAAGAAAACATGACACGTTCCAGAGACCGACAGCATAATAACATGATAATGTGAGACTTGGCTAGTAGTGAAGACGCTGAGAGGACAATAGGACACAAAAATGCTATTAGAAAAAATGGGTATTTGCAGGTGGCGATTATGTTGGAGCACTAATGTTCTTGTAGCATGAGCATTGTGTTCATATTAAGGAAATTCATTAATATCATTATCTACAAAGGCTGTTTGGTTTCAAACCATTGTTTTTGTTTGTTGTCTATGTCATGGGTAATGTTTATATCCCAATGTCTGTTATGTATGCATCAGACATCACACAGAGTCAAATGCCTGGTTTCAATCAACATGTGTCTTTAATTTTCAGTCAAATGCAACTGTTACTGATTTTGCATTGAAAAAATATATTTTTCATTCATTTTGATGATGGTTGAACTTGCTTGTGAAGAAAACAACTCTTGCATTTGCTTGATAGTCAAAGTTAAGGACGAATGTTGAGTGAATCATGGCCTATATTTTGAATCTTTTTTTGGTGATAGCTTATGAGGAAACTGCTTGGAGCAGTTTTCTTCACATTGCATTACTGCTTCAAGACAAGCACATCGTTGACGTTTTAATGTGCTGTCATACTGAGTAATTCCAAAATTAATTAGGAGGGACATTTCACAAATAAAGTTAATTTATATGGTCTGCTAAGTTGATGTTAAAGCATTCATAGTTGTATGCCTCCCAATGTAAATTCAACAATAACCCTCATCAAGCTGATTTTTGCTCACTCCTCCCCATTTAACAAAGTTGGGAGTAGGATTCCACCATTGTGACTTTGTTAATCAGCACATGACAGCTTGCATGTGTGGAATTCAAGGAGCAGTGTGGCGATCAAATATGAAATATTACTGCATATCAATAATTGCCTTCATTTCACTCAACCATGTTGCCACACTATTCCACATTCTAAATGTATACATTCTACACGAGTCAATAATAAACTAATTGCTTTTTGGATGTTCAGTGGAGTCACTCACAAATGATGGAGACTTGCAAGGATTAGACTTTCTTAACTAAGAATAAAACTATAGCTACAGTGTAAATTGTGCTTGAATCATGATGATGTGCCATTTGAACTGTGCCTCGATTTGTAAAATACAGGGGAAAGTCCCTGCAGGCTTATGTCCTATTCACACACATTTCTCAGCCTGTCCTTACAGGCTACTTAACAATAGCAGACACTGCTTCTATGGCCCTATCTGCCCACTAGAATCTCATTGGCTAACACCCCTTGTCTGGGAATGCACTACTCACCATAATGAGTCTGTCCCAATATACTATAAGGGGTAGAATCTGAGTGAGATGAGGTGGCTTGTTACACCCTCAACTGCCTCCTTTGCACAAACCTGCAAATTACTTTGCAGAAGTTGAAGGTTGTGAAATAACTAGCTAGTAGCTAGCTAACCAATCGAAGGGGAAACACACATTCTCAGTCCATCAATTAATGTTTATGTTATAAAGCATATTTTCCGCAAGTGGAAATGGGGTTAATAAGCTAGCAAGAGATAACAACAAATAACAGGAAAGAACTGTACCAGTAGACAAACCATAATTAAATAAGTAAGTAAGGGCCAATGGGCAAGCTCCCTCCTTCCCAGGCCTATGGATCAGGTGCCAGTCATCTCAGTGGGCCAGTCGTTATTCCAAGCATGGAGTCTTGGCATGACATCCACTGCTGTACCTGCTTTGTGTCAGCTGTGTAGTGTCCCCCTGGTCATTTTATTTTGTTCACGGGGACATTCAGTCTCTCATCTTATGCTCAGAGTAGAACTGCTAATTTTTTGGGACAGAATTACCCACAAATGTAGGCATAAAAAGAGGATGACGTTTAACAATATTTTGTGGCTATATATATATACATATATATATATCAATGATTAATGATCAAAGCAACACTATACACTAAAAAGCATATCAGGCAGCAGTTTTTGATTGTCATCAACTCAGAGATCTGGACATGGATGACAGAGCACAACCCCACCACGTCAACGCAGGCAGCGTAACTGGCAAAGACCAACTTCACAGCACGTTGAACTTCCAAAGGGCCCCACTCATTAGTGGTCAGTGTAACTACGGTGACATTGATTTAAAGGCTGCACTGTCTAATAGTTCCACTAGGCCCATTCACAACACAGGGTCTGGTACTGTCACAAGGCCTAAAAGGAAGCGCACTAAAATGAGTACTATCATCTGCCATAATTGTGGTGAGGCTTATAATAGGGTAGGAAGAGTAACCAGTGCTGAAGATTACTGTCACCCCCTCTGCATGTTGTGCTGAGGTCAGAAGGTAGATGTTCTGAGCAGAGTCTGAACAAAGACACAGTGATGATAATTGTAGGTACATTTATGTTAGCACTATTAGACTCCGTTAGTTGTTAAACAAGGGAAGAGGGCCTTTGAAATTGTTTACCCAGAGGAGAGGGCAAAGTAAAGGTAAAAGCTGGCTTCATGGGAAGCAAAGGAATATCCTACTGCCGAGCTAACCATTAGCATTTAGGGATAAACCTATAAAATTACTGTAGGAATACAGTCCTGAAAAATATTTTTTTGGGGGGGAGAGATATTTTATAGTCATCGATCTGTTACAAAGAAATAGTATGGTTACTGTTGACATAATGTTTTTAAATACAGTAGTCTCCAAGCCAAACCACAAACAGATTATGGGAGGCTTCATGAAACAAAGTATATGGAGCTACCATATACTGTCACTGATAGCTTTGAAACAAGCCACTGTAGAATACTGTAAGATTCCACCCGAACACACCAAATGGCGGACGTGTCCGAGTGTGGAAGGATAGCGTGTAGCCTTACCTTAGTGTTACCAGAACGGGATTAAATGGGTGTTTAATTAACTCCAACTCTATCTGACACCATGTATGTTAGCTTTTCTCTCTGTTAACTCTTACTTCTAGACTCGTATAAGCAAATGAGAGACTGTAGTCTCTCGTCTCGCGTAGTGTGGCTCTATACGTGTTGCTATCTCTATATGAGATGCAGACGTGCCTTTGGCCTGTGTAAAGCCTAGCAAGGATACAGTTGCGTATCTTGCAATGGCACTAATGTATAGGCGGCTACAGAGTGCAACGTTCTATGTGTGTGTGTTAACTTTAATCTTAAAACCACAACGTGTAACTGCAGTCTAGATTAATGAGAGATGCTTTGGTATGAAAATGTTTATTAACCGGACTTGCAGAAAAACATCAAACAGAATTTGCGTAATGTAAGAATACAAAAACGGCTATACGCCAAGTTGCGCAGGAGGTCGTAGTACGAATCTCCGCGATGTATGCCACTTTTCCCCCTATATACCTACACATCAAAAGAAACCATCAAACACCAAATAACGACATAATCACTGAAAAACGGAACCACTTCCTGGGCTGTTTCTGTACGCGCATCACACTGCCAGTCCCACAGACGGCCGCTGACTGCAGATCATTTGCATTGGCACCGTTCACTTTTGAACGGTGTTCTGAGATCTTTAGTAAGCGCCACCCGCACCACCTCATCAATGACACCAACCCACTGCTCATTACATCAGCTCTCCAACAACACCAAACATGCTTATACTGTACATGTGAATGATGAAGTTTACAGTATAACACATTAAACTCAGTGATGTGGTCAAGTTCTGAGAACAGTCCCCACTGTGTCCTGTTTTGCTGAGACAGGATTAGTGTGGGGCCTGAGAGACATCTGGGGCAAAACCATTGTTCTCACCATTTCGTTGGCTCCCCAACATCACACTGGCAATACAAACACAGTTCACACTCTTTGGGGTCACTTCAGGGCATAGTTCTGTGAACTGCCCTACACCACTATGGAGAACAACATCAACAACTTCTACTAGTCAAAGATTGACTGCTTGCTGTAGCTGCACCCATTATGGGGTTTAATGAAATCTTACTCTCGTATCACTAGTTACTGGTAAGAGTAGTGGCCTAAGCATCAGGCTAAAGCGCAGGGCATTGACATTGAGATTGAAGTTACCATAGTAACTTGTCATGAATGGTTATATCAATAGTTATATCCTGTAACTATCCAGTCTTGACAGTGAGCTATGAAGCATACTGAATATTGACAAGCTCCAAAGACAAGGACACAACACAGGTATTTAATTAAAAAGGTTAAAAGTAAGACCAAGTGGCTATTGCTGATAATGACATTTGTGCTAGGGGAACCACAGCCGTATTGGCAGTACAGAGCAGGTGAATTGCAGAGTTATAGTTATTCCAGAATGCTTTAAGGCCTCAGTTTTATGATTGGGGCCTTCTGCGCTTTAGTCAGGCGATTTGAGAAAGAACAAAACCATCGCTATAATGTCAGCAAAATTGTATTGGCCTCATGAGTGTACAGATCTGTTTAACTACTATAAATCATATCCGGAGTGATAGCTGACAGCATTGGGGAAGAAAATAACATAGCTCCCTTATTAAATCCTGCCAATCCTGCCGTTGAGCAGAGTAGCTCAAGTGTAGCTTATTGCGCTGAAAGAGGCTGGGAAAGAACGCCAAGGCTTGAATTGAACTGAACATTCTCTCCAATGCCCTTCAGAGAAGAGTCTAATTTTAGCAAATGTCTGGATTTGTTCAGTAAATGACATGATTAAAACCCAATGACAGATTGGTATGACAGTTCTTCCACAAACTGAAAGTTTGGCCCAAATCAAATGGTCTTCCTGATTTTTGCCCATTTCTGACTGCTGTCGAAGGTGTAGCGGCCTCATGAGGTCCCCCAAAAACGGCCCTGTTAGCTGAAACAAATATACCAGAGTAACTGAAAAGGACACACATTTACCATGTTAAACTGTTCAGAGGGTGTGTGCCCAGACCAGCAACTGTGATCTGTCTGCACTGGGCCCACTCTATTCCAGAGGGAAGGAGAACTCAGAGGGCAGAACTTCTTTTTTTACTACTAAAGGGTGTGACACAGTGCCATGCTTGGGTCAATACAGATGGTTCTCAGAGGAGCTATTTACAACCGGGCAACCACAACATTTGCCTTCTGTCCTCCAGTCAAAATGCTTGACATAATCACCCAGGACAGAAGTGAAGCTAAGAGTGCTGAAAGATGCCTGAGATGGAGAACCTAAAGGTTAAGGTTGAGGATATGTTAGAGTCAGCTGTGATTGAGCCTTTTTGCAGCAAGTGGAGCAGCTCCACAATACCTCTGCTAAATAAGCATCAGCTGTGACATTTCTAAACTGAATTAATGCAATATCAGCCTGTGACAAAATTGTTATGCCATCCAATAAAGAGTTTTTAAATGTGATACACTCAGATGTATTTCAATAGAGGTCCATGCTTAATTAAGAGTCAATTCCCTGCACAAGCACTCAATATTTAGTTCAGGACACAGGAATTGCATCAGGGTTGGCTAACAGACCAACCTTGTCTGTAAATTACAGTGCCCGTCTACATTGTGAACTCTACAATAAGGACAGTTGTTCTTATTGGATCTGTTCATTGACAGTTTGTTTTGTGCAGCACATTCTCACATTTGACACTAAATAAAGTACATAACATAACTAAATTTAACATAACTTACAAGTTTACAAGTTTTGCCAAGGGTGTGTGAGCTCATTGAACAGTTAGAAGAATAACTACTTGAGCACATTGGAACTATGCAAAATTGCAGGTTCTTGTACTATTTTGTGGACATGCTATTTTGGTTCCACCCTGCAGAAGTCCAGTGCATGGTGGACGTTGTGCTGAGGGGTATAAATAGGAAATCAAAGTTCCACATGGACAATGTTGTTATTTTACAAACCACCTAGGTCAGAGGAAGGGACAGTCTGGGTGCAGGCTTTTGTTGTAGCCCAGCACTGACATGCCTGATTCAACTAATTCACTAATGATGATCTACAACCAAGACCTAGATTAGTTGAATCAGTTGTTTTAGTGCTGGGCTACAACACAAGCCTGCACCCACAATTTTAGCACTGGGGTATATATTTGGTGGTGATCAATGGCAAAAATGCAATATACCTAAGGTGTAGGTCCTGTACCTAGACTATGTGCCTTGGTAGTGTAATCATCCAGCCACAGGGACTTCCAGAGCTTGGCCACCATGACAACAAGGAAGATGGTCCATTATTCCTTGAGTTACTGATACTGTCACTTCATTCCCAATTTCTCCAGATCAGCAATAGCTATTAATCTGACCAAAGGTCTACAAAAAGTGGCATGAACACCAGTGTGAGGCTGCATTCCACGATCTGAAGTACTGTTTGTGTCAAGAGCTGGTGCTTCATAGCTCAGACGTTAATTTACAATTTACTGTGTAGACTAATACCTCTGATGTCAGTCTAGGGGCTGTGTTGCCGAAGTGGAGGACTGGAGACTCACACAGTATATGAGTCATAAACCTCTCTCCAGGGAGGTGAGGTACTCCACTCAAGAGAAGGAGGGCCTGGCAATCAAATAGGCTTTGGACAGTTCATAGACAAATACTTTATTTTGTTATCAGATCATATATATATATATGATTGTGACACTGGGAGAGGTGGAGGGAGGAGTAAAGAGGGCTGCGCCTCCCTTTTGGCCATTGCCTTCGTTAGGCCTTGATAAAAGCACAGCCTGCAATGACTGATTGGAATAAGTTTTGGGGGGGCATGGAGGAAGAAGTGCTGTGTTTGGTTGCTGCTTTACCCTGTAAATGAATAGTTTTTGATTTAACTTAGTTTTTTGCGTTTGGTTTGTTTATTTTAAAAGGATTAAGAGAATAAACTGGCCATCGGCCTATTGGAACCCTATTTTTGGTTTGTTTCCTGTTCACTCACCGCCTGGCAGGGTGGCCACCCCTGCCACCTTGCTACAATGATCTATGTAGAGAAAGAGAGAGAGAGTGAGGGGAGAGATAGCTGTTTCATTTTGTTCCCAGAGAGCACTAGCTCCGCTGCAATCGAATATCACTGATTGAAGTAATTCAGAGTTAAACTGCTGTTAAACTCTTCATCCCATTTGGGTGCACAGGTGTGCAATCCTCTTAAATTCCCTTTACTTTCTTTCTGTTCACATTAAACATGTCTCTTCCTCATTGCATTATTATACACACATTTTTTCCTCTCATTGTCATTTGTTTGTTTTTTATATGAACTACTTGCATATGATTTTCTGATTGATTTTTATATTTTTGTTTACTGTATATATGGCTTCAGTATTTCGCAAAGCTGGATAGCCAACTATCTATTGTACGTATTGTGTTAAAACTCAGGGTTTGTGGTTCCATGAAACGCATCTTCTATCCTGTCAGGTTTATTTAAATGGAAACACAATCTGAATGTTAAAACTGGCTAACTCAACATTATCCTAGTTGTGGGTTTAAATTGACATCATCCCAACCAATGAAATCAGATTCTCCATTATGGAAAAATTGATGTCACTTTGATAGAGACCGCATTGCCAATGGGGATATAGGAAAGTGATAAGAACATTTTTAATTTAAATGTAATGCCAAGACAAAAAGTTCAAAGTACTCGCGAATTGGATATGTCAATTCTTTCATACCCTGTTGGTTGAGCAATCCTATAAATCACTGTGCTCTGTACTTAGTAACTGAGTTATTACAGTGAATAAATCATTAAAAATAAAATAAAAATATATTTATAGTTGAAGTCAACAGAGGGCAATTTAGTGATTTGGATGTTTTTAATGTTTGCAAATTATGAGTGTGTTACCTTTGGTACCCTACAAATTGTAACATTAGTTACTTTATTGATAATATTGCTGCAGTTTCTGGAATAGTGTTAAATAGTAGTAACATTATGTTTCACAAGTTGCTTGATTACTGCCTATAGCCTATTTTTATGGAATAGACATGCTCTACATTTAAATCTGTGCAATTGTAGTAGTTGGCAACTGTACATATAATTTATTATGACATGATCAGTGATTATTTATATAACCTATTAGACATTTTCACATGTTGACAGTTTTAGTCGGGGGGCCAATGTATTTCCGTAGTTTTGGAATGTTAATTTTTGGAGAGTGGTTGGACTGTCTTCTGGGGTGATTGAACTTTGAAAAAAATGATGTCTAAATTCTTTTGACTAGTTTCTTATACCTTTCTCTCAAATTTGAATTTTGTACCTAATTAGCACCATGACATTTGGTTACAATGCCAGAAACACTAAGTTCACAGAAAGTCCTCTTTTCAGGTGTGATTATCTGTATTAGTACAAAAAATAAAAAATGATTGCTGGTCAAAAAAAATAAATCATAAATTGTTATTTCTGGCCTTGAAACTTGCAAAACTTACACATTTCCAGTAATATCTAAATGCAGACCTTTCTATATGATTAAATGAAGACCAAGTATACATACAAACAAACTAACCACTAATGAAACTGTACAGTCTTGATGGCGCTGAAATAGTCCCGGCATATTCTGCAACATTTATTCCGATAGTTTCAGTAACCATGTTCATGTAGTTTAAGTTGAAGGATCTCCATCATCCTCGTCATCATCGATCCCCAACAGATGTCCCTGGCTGACATTTCCACAGACCTCTTCATCTGCTCCACACAGGCACATCTTGGAGCAGTTGAGAATCTGAGACCTGCAAGAACAGTGTGACATGCAATAGGTCTTCTTGCAGCCACATTTGATGAGATGTGTAATGGTGGCTGGGGCTGGGGGATACTGTGTTGCGACTGGCACCAGTTGACCTCCCTCTGCCTCCCATCCATACTCTAGTGGCGGTGGTAACTGTGGGTTAGGTACGTGGTCCTGATCCCATACCATAGCCTGGAAATGTGCACGGGCAATGGCTTCATGTAAGGCTCCTCGTGGCTTCTGGGCTTCTAGCTGTTTCTTGCTGAATAACCTCCACCTGAGATCACCAACATCTACCAGAGTGGTAACGACTGTATCATTCCTGTATCCACTCTGTGATTCGGATCCACTCTAAAATGTAATGGGTTCTTCCTTGGACCATGATACATCCCTCCACTGGGTATCATGAAAATCGGTATGGTAGTTTTGGCATAATCCTAACATGTGACTGATGACACACACACACACACACACAGAGTAGCAAAACATGAATGAACCAATGTAGATGCTTATTTTCAGTGTACAGATTTCAACATTTTAGGTTTGCAAAATATGCATATCAGAAGGTTTGCAGGGCACGATTTTCTGAAAGAGAAGAAGTCATCAGCCCAAAATTCTTTACAATATCATATTATGTAGCTGAATCCATTTTGTATACTACTTTGTAGTATGTCTGTGCTTTTTCAGCATCAAACCACAAGGCACTACAAGCGAAAATGCAGGATTTGAAGCCAAAACACATTTCTGAATTTGACATATGTCACTGTGGAGGACGTCGGTCTCGGCCACATGGGAGTGGCATGGTTGCCTGTCTTGTTCCATGTGGTAGAGGCCTTTGGAGCAGTGAGACTTTCCGGGGGCAGGTTTGGCACTCTCCCAGGGTGTGAGAGTGAACTGTCGCCCGGAAGGGAGCTCCAAAGGCCTTAATTGGTTTAATTATTATTTAATTGGTGTCAATCAGTCAATTGATATAGAAGTCAATTGGCTGATTGGGTGTCTGAGTGAAAATGTGAGTAGTGATTGTGATTGGGTGATTGCCTCACGAGTCCCACCTGAGCCAGGCAGAAACTAAGCCTATTTAAGAGCAGGTGGGGCGAGTGGGGAATCAGTCAGTTTTGTCTTGATGTGTGTGTGAGTGCGCGTGCACGATTGATGTGGAATGGTTGATGTTGAATGTTGGATGTTTAATGTTTGTGGAGTTTTGTGTGCGTTTGTTGAAAGCGACTGAGTAGAGTGCTTCCTGTGTGAGTGAGGAAGAGGGAGAGGGGGTGCGCTTTAGGTGTCCGCCTCTCTCCCTCGGTGTGATTATGGAGGAGCGGGAGGGTGCCCTGGAAGAGGGTCCGCCTCTCGCCCTCGGTTTTAGTAAAAAGAGCTCGCACTCGACAGTGGAGAGTGTCTGAGCAACAGCCCAAGAACTCACTGGAAAAGTGGAGGTGTCTTGGGGCTGATTGCCAGAACTCTCACATCCTGGGAGTGGCGAGTGTCGAGTGTCTCTGGATGAATGAGTAAGAGAACTCGAACTGGAAAAGTTCAAGTGTCTCAGTATGAATGGGTGGGAAGCACTTGAAAGGTCACTGGATATGTGTGTGCCTGAGGAGGTTCCAGGGGAACTCTGGAAGAGGCGCAGTGTCCCGTAAGTTTGGTTATTTTAACTTGTTATTTTCGTTTGTTGTTTTTACTCGAAAGCTTCGCGGCGAGTAGGGTGAAGATTTTGTGTCTGTTTGTGTTGGTCTTTGTTATATGTTAACCTGCTACTCCCACTGTCTCTCTCCCATGTCTGGGGGGAGAGACAGAAAAACAAATAAATAAAATCCGGTCCGTAGACCGACAAACTCCACTCCGTGTCTCCTGGCTGTTCTGTTCCCATTCAGGGTTTGTCACGCGGCGTGTGACAGTCACTAAACCCAAAAAAAAAAAATGGAGACATCTTTATTTGACTTCCTAGGAACCCCAAGAATCTAGACAGGGTTGGGTTGTAACGGAATACATGTAACGGCGTTACGTAATCAGAATACAAAAATCAAGTAACTGTATTCAGCTCTCGTTACATTTGAAAAACGAGTAATCTGAATACAGTTACTTTAATAAACCTGAAGTGAATACATTTTGGATTACTTCTTGGAATTCTTGGTGGAAAGTTTTCCTTACAAACATTAATGAGCTGATATTCATTACTAAAGTTACAGCATGAAATTATCACGCCTACATGATTATCATCACACAGCTCACGAAAACTACAGCCGCTGCACAGAACCAAAAAAATGCGTTTAAAAAAAAGCGCGCGCCCACACTCAGACAAACATTGATAGGGACAAGATGGAAGAAAAGTCAGCTTTTAGTTTGTGGCGTTATCGACACAATTTCCAGTTTAAAGAAGAACATGGGAAAAATCTGTCGGTCCAGTGTACCTTGTGTGTTCCAGGAATAAAGATACTGTCGGCATCAAAGGACTCGACTTCGAATCTTAAAAAGCACTTGGAGTAAGTCGACGTTAGCTAACCTTCAGTTTAATGAACACAGTTCTGCAGTAATTTGCTGTTACCTGACCTTAGCCTACGGTTTGAGGCATCGCATTAACTGCTCTGCTAATTTTATACTGCTTTCTTTATTGTTGAAACGATGACATTTTATTTTATTCTTTTTATTTTTCCCAGTTTTCTCCCAATTTGGTAGACAATTGTACTCTACTATACGTCAATTACGTTATGCACTGCCGAGCATTCGCCGCTACACAGCCCGCCAACACTGGCACTTTTCTAAGCCATATCCCTTACAAGTCGCTGTTATTCCAGTGCCAAAAAAGTTTCAAAAGTTATTACATTGTTTCAGATGCTGTGTTTGAGTTATGCTCATGATGAGTAACAGTAAAAGAACTTGCCTTTCAATATCCCATTGCTTTTTATTATGATTAATTTTGAATCTGTCCATTCTAATTCATTAAATGAACAGAAGCTGACCTGACCTCAACACAGTGGAAAGTTGAACATGACATCCTTTTTCAAAGTGTAATGCATAATAACTATTTAAATGTATTACTGATCAAATAAAAAAGTGAACATGGCGTGTGCAAAAGTTTGAGCACCCTTTTAGTACTAAGTAGCACCACCTTTGGCTATATAACAGCTTCCCAATGTCTCCTGTACCCCAAAACATACCCATCTGTGATGGAAAAAGTAAGTAATCCAAACGTATTCTAAAAGTAATCTGATTACGTTACTTTTTTGAGACATGTAACTGTATTCGTATCGGATTACTTTCAGAGCCGTGTAATCAGTATTCAGGCACTAATTACATTTACAAAGTAACCCTCCCAACCCTGAATCTAGATATATCTCAAAAAATTAACAAGTGATTTTGACGGCCACCACAATTGGATACATTAGCCCCCCTACTATTTACTATATTCTGCTGGGCATCTTATTTCACTCAAATCTCCAATTCATTGTAATACTAACGTTTGCATCACTCTTCTCTTCCTCACCACAAACATGATTTTCTCAAGGGGAGGTCATGCCTAACAAACCTACTGGACTTGTTTGAAGAGGCTACAAAGTGTTTTGACTTGAACCAGGCTTATGATATTATATATTTGGACTTTAAAAGCATTTGACAAGGTACCACATGAGAGGCTCATTGTTAAAATGAATTCAGTAGGAATTACAGGAGCTGTTTCAGAGTGGGTTCATAATTGGCTGCAAGGGCGAATACAAAGAATAACAGTAGGTGGGGCCATATCTGACCTAGGTGCTGTGGGCACTGGAGTCCTATGCTCTTCCTTATTTACACAAATGATCTTGATAGGAATGTTAGAGCAAAACAGTTAAATTTGCAGATGATACTAAACTTGGTTGTTTAGCAATCAATTGCTGGGGGTTTGGAATCAATTAAAGTAATCCAAGATCAAAAGACCAAAATCTAAGAAACATGATAGATGACATTCAATATTGCTAAATGTAAAGTTATTCATGTGGCAAATAAAAACAGGAGTATTTTATGGGAGGAGAACATTTAGTAGGTGTTCAATTTGAAAAAGACTTAGGAATTTTAGTTGATCAAAGTCTATCTACATCTAAGCAGTGTGCTACAGCAGTGAAAAAGACCAACAGGATGCTGGGACACATAGCAAAACGTATTGAGTATAAATCAAAGGAGGTTATATTAATGTTATATAATGCCTTTGTCAGACCTCACTTAGAGTACTGTGTGCAGTTCTGGGCACCACACTACAAGAAAGCTAGATAGAAGCTCTTAAAAAAATTCAAAGAAGGGCAACTAAATTAGTACCTGGTATGAAAGGTAAAAGATATGAGGATAGACTTAAGGCACTCTATCTATTTAGCAAACTGAGACTTAGGTGAGATTTGATTGAGGTTTTTAAATTCCTAAAAGGGTTTCATAAAGTGAACTATCAAATACTTTTTAAGATAAATTTGGTTAGCAGAACAAGAGGCCACAGGTGGAAATTAGTTAAAGGCAAATTCCACACGGATATTAGGACGTTTTTCTTTACACAGAGACTTGGCAATGTCTCAAACAGCTTGTCCAGGTCGGGTAGTAGAGGCAGAAACACTTGGGCTATTCAAGTCCATGCTAGATGCAGTACTAGATATTCTTTAGATTAGGAAATGACGAGCCTAAATGGGCTGAATGGCCCATTATGTATTCTTATGTTCTTATGTTCTCTTAAGCCCCCTTTTCACTGAATAGTGATAGGTATCTTCTATACCAGGGGTGTCCATTCTGCGAATGGCCAGTGTGGGTACAGGCTTTTGTTCCAGCCCAGCACGACACCTGATTCAAGTAATCAAGGAATCATGGTATTAATCAAGACAATTATTTGTTGAATCAGGTGTTTTAGTGCGGGGCTAAAACAAAAACCTGCACCCACACCGGCCCTTTTTCGGATAAGATTGGGCAACCCCTGTTCTATACATTTAAAAGTTTGAGCACAGTTAGCTCAATTGAACAAGCTGGTTTCAGTTAGATGGATTATATAAATCCTAAACAGGTTTTGTGAAGCGGAATAAGATCGACAGGAATTATTGTGTCAACTGACACCAGCTAACCTGTTGTCACTGCCATCACCGTTGCAATGTACCGACATTTTTTGTCTCATGTGTCTTTCTACCATATTCCTTTGCTCTTGGGTTCTGTGAACATTATATCATAACATGCATCACACATTCAAGTATTTAATTAAATAATATTTGACATATAGTTATGATTAATATGCTTAATTTGACATATTGTTATGATTCTCTTTTTTCCAATCTTGTTATTTTCCAGTTCCTGATTGTGTATGGGTTTTAGTAATAATGCATGCAAATCAAAATAAAATATGAAACCATTGATTTATTTAAGCCATTGATTTATTTAAGATTCATTTGGATATTTGTCTTTTACCATTTGGCCAATTGCAAAGCTCTCAACCCCAGAGGGGTAGGACAGGAAACAGTGATGATTCCAGTTTCCCCTCGGCTCACAGAAAGGTCAACGTCAGGCTCAGAGGGGGTTCGAGAAGAGATATATTTAAATTTTTAAGGTTAGGGTTTAAGATAGATCAAGTTCAATTATGACTTATATTTTCTCTGATAGGTCTGAGAGCTGATATGATTGCAAGTGAGACTTAATTTGATAACAAGCTTGTTTAATCCTGATCTATTTAGCCAGTTATTTATAGCTACCTAAAAAATATTGCCATAGCTACCAATGTTCAAACAGGGCAGTTTCTTGCTTTTTGGGAGCCAAAAAGCTAAATATTTCAGTCCCCACTCAAGCACTTACCAGACCTGCCTTAAAACACCTATGTATAAATGACAATAAAAGTATCTGCCAAGAGTTTTTAAAATAAGGCAGGGGGGCCCCTAAGTGGTCGCTTATTTCTCTTATAGGAGAAAATGGCCCTGCATTCAAAGTGCCTTTAAAAGGATTGTATTCCTGGTTGTGCGTATTGGACTCACAAAACAAGTACAGTCCATGTGTATAATCCACAATCATTTTTTTATTGTTGATGTTCAGCAAAATAGGACATTTCAGCAGCTTCACTGAAGTAATTGCATTCACTTTGCAGTGGGCATCAAAATGCCGTTCATCAGCACAGCATATCAGACATAATATTGTAATTAACGTAAAGTTAAAGGCACAGACGCAGAGTGCAAGTAGGAAATAATGTTGTTGTGTTCCTTCTGTTGCAGACATTTGCACACTAACACTACTTAGCTCTGCTCCACCTGGACCCATACAGGGCATCATGAATATTGTTTAGATTTACATTTACATTTACATTACATTTTAGGCATTTAGCAGACGCTTTTATCCAGAGCGGCTCACAATGTGCATTTAAAATGGTAAGAATAATCACAGCTGGAGCAAGAGATCAGTGCAGCAACAATGCAACAGATGCCATTGTAGACAGATGCATACCATACCTACAAAACAGGGAGAGAAAAGTACCTTTTTTAAATTAATATATGCAGTGGAAGTGCAGTCTGAAGAGGTTATTTTTCAGTCTCTTGTGGAAGATGGCCAGCGATTCTGCAGTCCTGACCAAGTGTGGAAGGTCATTCCACCACTGGGGGATCAGGGCAGAGACCAGGAGCGGCTACCGGGTGCCCTGAAGGGACAGAACGGCCAGTTAACCAGAGATGCCCTAGTGGAGAGGTATTGGTGGTAGGGGGTAGGAGGGAGCAATACCCCTATTGCTCCCTCCTACCTCCATACACTGATCTCACCATACCCCCCAGCTAAACCTCTCTAAATAAGCTAAATAATATGCATCACACATTCAAATATTTAATTAAAAATGGCTTAATTTGACATATAGTTATGATTCTCTTCTTTGTATTATTGTTATGTCAGTTCCTGAGTGTTTATGCAAGAAAAAAAAACCTTACACAATATAAAAACAATATAAACAATAAATCAAGAAATATGTAAAATTATCAATGAGTAATGTGTAAATAAATATAAATACATGTGAATATAAATGTAAATCATGATTTAGTTTGGGGCACTGGGGCACTCAGGTATGATAGATATAAAATGAGCATTCTTTTTAAATTATATGGTGAAGGAAAAAAACATTTGGACTTGATGTGTGAAAACATCACTAGGATTACATAAAAGCCTCTAAATCTAGTAACAATCAATGATCAATTTGGCAACAATAGGCCCTTAAAAAAAGTGTTAGTATGCCTATATGGAGTTTAATTGAATAATTGCATGCAAAATGTCCCCATTTCAAATTGAATTTGAATTACATCGTATTGAATTTGTAAGGGTTTAATTGAATAATTGCATGCAAAATTGAATCTGTATTTCGCAATATGAAGTTGAAACTAATGGTTTGTAATTGAATTAATAGATTATTACATTCAACTTTTAAATATTCAATTTAATTGCACTTGAAAAAAGAAAAGAAAAACAAATCCCCCCAAATTTAAAGTTAATTGGAAGATACATTCAACTTTTAAATATTAAATTTAAATGCACTTCAAAAAATTCAGGTTCAAGAAAAAAAATATCTAAAACAGGAATGGGTGACCACCTGACCTCAGAAGTCTGGCCAATAAGTAAGTGCCTGTGCCAGTGGCGGCGCGAAATAGTACAACTTGAATTGACTGCAAATTTGTTTTGGTTAGAAGGGAGTTCAATTTAACCCATCTTCTATGTTTTCCTAGTTCAGTGCCCGAATGCGTCTCAGAAAACGGAATTTTCTGGAAAACTGAATTTGAATGTTTTTGGAAGTTGAATAATTAATTTGAAATTAACTTATTTTTTAGAATTCAATTCAATTGAATTACAAACCATTAGTTTCAACTTCATATTGTGAAATACAGATTAAATTTTGCATGCAATTATTAAATTAGCACCCTTAAAAATTCAATACAATGCAATTCAAATTTAATTTGTGGTGCCACTAATATCGCTCTGTATGTCTATGCCACTCCTTATGTCCAGCTTCAATTAAATATTAGCAACGTTGCTGAAAGCAGTTGCGAGGGTGAATATTATGCCTGCTTGATGAATCTACTCCTGGCTTACAATTTACTTTGCTTTTGTTGTTGTTGAGTACAAATTGCTATTATTGCTGGGTGCTTGTTACTTATGGTGAAGTGTGTATTGAGAATTAATAAATAAGTAACTATGAGCAACAGCAAATTTGTTACATATATGGAATATTGTTCACATATTTGTCAATGCCATCACAGCAAAACGTGTTATTCAGGCATTGATAAATAGAAAAAAGGTTGTGTTGTGTTTCTCATTAAAAGCAAAATGCCCCTTGAGTCTGTGAAATCTTAATATTTATGCGCCTTGATCAGTCGTAGAAGAACAGTGCAAGTAGCATTCATAATTTATTTGCGATCAGTATGAATTTATTGTCTTATTTTTGTCAGAATTAGCTCACTGAACAATATTATGTTTCGCTATGTTTTGTGGAGAGAAAATGCTTGCTGATGGACAACAATTAATTGGACAATTGCTTCTGCAGCACTACTGGGAAACAAAACATGATCAATTATCCCAATTGTACTATTTCTAATGTAGAGGAATGCAGTCCTGGTGAAGAAACCCAGTTAAATATCATTATCAGCATTATTTTCATAAATCATTTAGCTGCAATATGCATGCAAAATGTGCTTGTATAATTCAGCTGCATGCAACCTGTCAGTTAGGTTTGAATGTTCCTGCAACCAGGTCTGTGGTGAATCTTGCAACAAAGCATGTATCAAGCTAACCGACTAACTCTGATTTAATGTGAACATTTTATGTTATGTTTAAGTTAAGGAAAAAAGTGGGAGGAACTGAACAAGTTTCTCAACCAATGTTTATTTCCAATGGGACCTTGGAAGACAGCCCCCATGATCTTAACGCATGAAAATCGCCGCTCCACCCTCCTGATGTCATGGTCAGCTTTATTTGTAAAGTATTTCCCCCCTGCAAGAGATGAAAGAACAAAAAAAAAGGTAAATGAGTTGCTGAATAAAGCAGGGACAACTATTGAAAGGTAGTAATATTTTATATTCAGTGACAGTGCCCCCTGAACGCCACTTGAAATAAAAGTGATAGAAAAAATAAATAATTTAGGCAAATGCATTCTGTCTGCCATTTCAGGAAGGCCCACCTGACTGGAGTTTCAGTAGGAAGAGCACCCTGGGAAGGCCGGTAACACAAAAGTAATAAATAATTCACAGCATCAGTGAGCCCTGTGACTTACAAAGCCATTACTATGTTTAATAATGACTCATCCAGATTTGAAAGCCAGCTTTGCAAGAACAGATTGGCTCATTGTCAGAAATCACTTCTTTCTTTACTTCAACTATGTTTCGCGTTCTCATTCGATCATCTGTGGACCGCAGTGACGCTCCCTGATTACCCTCTCGGGCATACTGTATAATTCAAAAGAATAAAGGTTCGAGAAAACGGAGTATACATTATGCACATGCACACAGATATTCTCTTCCTCCGATAACTTTAATAGTTAGTGCCAGCTTACTTGCTATGAACATCTTGTTGTTTCTCATTGGTGTCCAAACAAACAATTGCAGTGTTCCGATCTACAGTGTACACATCTCTCCCTCCCCCCACCAGGAAAAAATAAATAAATAAATGTATATGATTCTTGAGTGTGTTTCCTGTTCCCATATATGGCTACTGGTTCCTCCCATTTATTACCTTACATTTTAATGATTATACATCACTCCTCAGGGGGTATACTTACAATACTTTCTATCCACTTAGCAGCAAAACACGACCCACAGAAAGGACTTATTTGGCCTGTAGGGCACTCAGCATACAGATTGTATCCACAGCATGGCCAGGTCATGAGTTAAAGCAGCTGGACTGCTGTTCAGCAGCATGTTTGGTTTAGAGTAACCACACAGTTACTGACACCAGACCACAGATTTCTGTAACTAAGGCAGTAAAGGGGGTTATTTATAAAAAAATAACTCAGAAATGAACACAGGGCTTTATTTTGTCAAATTATACACATTCTATGAATACTCTTATTTGCTAGACTATTAGAAAGCATTAGTATTCAGCCATTGTTCATCTATTGATGATACATGCCTTTAATCATATGTTTATATCACTAGACTGTACTGAAAAAATCTGGGTAAAATTAAACTTTCTCTAAAATAGGTGTGAAGGTATCTGACATATTTATTGCACCTATTTAAATCAAGTATAATGTACACCCTGTAATTGCATAACATACATACATGTGATACTTGATTGCATTTTTAAATCTATTGTTTTGTAAGAGGCATGCTTTGTTTAAATACATATTTTATAAATGTGTAATATAGATATTGTGCAAAAGGGTGATTGGGTCCAGCCTCAGTTTTTACACTAGATAATTTTGGACTGCAGTTTACTGTTTAAATGAACATTTTATGAATTTGCACTTGTATATTTTTACTTACAGTATGTCACAAGTGGTGTTGTGTCATAAAAGGAAAATTTATGAATTTTCATTTTTCATGCAAAATCATGTGTCATCCTCAATTGTTTGTCAATGGAATATATAGGAGCTCCAATAATTCATAGTTTTAAATTATTGTTACTTATAAAATTCCATAGCCATAAAATTAATATGTAAGTTTGACTCCTGAAATTGAGTATAATTAAATTTAAATGACAATGGTATGGTAAAGCATGTGCATAATTTCCTCCCATGAATGCACTACACCTGTTTTGTGCATACACTAATTAAGTGCATAATATCACACTAGGCCCAACACTATGCAATTATAAAGAACTGTCTGTTTAAAAAATGTATCATAATGAGGATTTATTTATTTAATATGTTCCTCCAATGACATTTTTCTGAAACTAAATGTGTAAAAAAAACATTATGCATTTTACTCTTATTATTCCTCTAAGTTTTATTCTAGGTTTTTTCTCCTTTACGTATGAAAAGTATTATTTTATAGTATTATAGAACATAGTATTTTGTATATTCAGTACAAATCAGATGAATCAATTTACACTAACATAGAAATGTAAACTCTACAAGTATATATTTACTTGTTTACGTGTAATATATTTTCTTTTCATTCAATTGTGCAAGAAAAGTGTTATTTTTGACGGATATTATATTTGTATTACATACTGGGCTGAGGATGTTCAATTCATTTTCAACGCTGGGCTTGGCGAGTCAAAAGAGCATGGTGTCCATAAAAAGTACAGGTTTGCGTGCTTATCTTTGTTAAAGGTGCCTGTTGTTTTCAGCACCCCAGATGAGACACTACAGTGACGCCTACCCAGAATCCCTTTAGCATATGCATACCAGCCAACCCAAACATGAGTGAGAGTGAAATTATTACTACACACCGCGAGGAGAGAAAGAAGAGGGCAGGTATCCCTTAGCATATAAATAAACCAATTCATCACAGGGTTTTCTACAAGAATAAACACTAATTTTCCTGACCGTGACCCTGACAAATGGCTGCGAGCCCTGCTCCTGAAAGTGTGGTCATCTCTGGCAAGGCCAGCCGGAGTGCTCTCCACTTTCTTGCTCCGCGAGGCTAATAAACAGCTCATGTCAAAAGTGTTGTCAGTCCATTCTTTGCTTGTTTGGGTTCATCTCAACTGGAGAAGCGGCTGAGCTCAGCGCAGCTCAGTGGCCATGTGCGCTGTGACTCGCCCTGGCTGATGTTATTGATTTCTATCCTTAGTGCTCTTTGTCAAAAATCAAACGCAGGGCCCTATGGACCT
>JAINUG010000037.1:6514165-6591665 GCA_029706075.1 Aldrovandia affinis | reverse complement strand
ACAGACATATTTGATTTAGAGTCATTTTCAATTGTGCCTGCGCGTAGAGGTGTCAGATGCGTCGCACTTTAAATCGCACGAGTTCGGCCATTCAGATTTCTTGGGTCATTTCGAGCTCTGGCTTAATGAGTTTACGTAAGGGAAGTGGGGGTGCTTAGAGAAGACAATGTGCACAATGTCCCCCCGCCCCCCAAAAAAGAAGATTTGTTGGAAGTATAATTGGAAGGTTATACTCTAGTTCTTGTTACCCGGTCATTTCAAAGGATATTGTAGAAAACTGCATATCAGGTTATGTGGCAATTACAATAATACAAAGTGTTCAGTTCTTAAGATGGAGATACATTTTCCATTTCCTCTTCATTGACTTATCGATGGAGTACTCAGGAATACACGGGCTAAAAAGAGTCCTGTACGTCAAAATAAGAGTCCTGCATTAAGAGTATATCAATAGCTTCTGCTTTCTTCCATGCCATTTTATACATGTATTGAAGAATATGCCAATGCACAATGCAATTTTATCCAAGGATTTTTGAACCACTGTATTAGTTGTAGAGAGAGACCTAACGGAGCAAGGAGATGAAGGAGATCTTTATACTCACGGGTGGGGGAAAATCTCCTTAAAACTGTGAAAATAAATACCATGTTTATACTGTAAACATATCTTTTTACATTACAGAGTGTATGTCCCTTAATTTTTCATAGTATTCATAAATAATCAGTGCCTATACCCTCAAGAAAAAACTATATTTTAATCTTTTCCTCTAAGACGAGATAAGGAAGGGGAAATCAGTATAAGTAATCAGTACAAATATTTTAAATATATCTATATACTTTCAGGGGAAAGCTGAGATGATTAATTTGGGTGCAATTGACGGGAGTTGATTGGGTGTCAGATTTCTTTGTGGACAATAGAGAAAAAGAAACATGTCGGCTTGATACAATGAAAATATATTTTACTCTTATCCGTGACCACTTAGTCATTCTGGTGATGAGTGTAGCATATTAGCAGCTCTGTGTTATGAATAGCAGTGATGATATTGAGTAGAGTCACTCTGCTCCTCCTCAGGCCACTGTAGACCTAGTTTGGAACTTAGATGCTATGTTTGGCTTGCGGTTTCAAACCGGCGGTTGAATTTTCATCTCATCAGCCGATCCTTGACCTCAACCTTTCAATGGACCGTCAACACCACCAAGTGTAGACTCTTCTTAAGAGGGTTGATTTGTCAGTGTTAAAATGGAACACAAAATGCTTTACAAAACTGTGTCATATAAACCAATATATTCCTTTAATAGGTTAAAAATATCACATAAAATGATTATTATTATTATTAGTAGTAGTAGTAGTAGTAGTAGTAGTAGTAGTATTAAACATTATTTTCAGGCTTTGCATTAGTGTCATGCACAAGATCAACTTTCAAATTGATCATATCAGTACAGAATGCTATGAATAAGTGTATACCAAAAATATTACAGATGCGATTTGTGAAAAAATCTTTCAAGAGCGTATCATTTAAATGTAAAGTTGTAATCCAGGTCAGATGTAGCAGGTCCAGTGGAAAACTCTTGACAAAGGTAATCGGTGAATTGGTCACAACCAATTTCATAAATTGGTCACAAAGACCCAGGGGACTGTCGGATATTCATACGGGCAGGGCTGAGTAGGGCCTGATTCATCTTGTTCGTAATGTATCTTGTGACATGTTATATTTTGTGATTGTGCATGAAATATTTAGTACTGATGCAATTTTATTGTTTTTGCTACTTTAAATCACTTTAAATGCATGTCAATCATATGTTCCAGTAGGCTGCCACAGATAAGGCTTCCCTGCTCAATAATGTAATACTACTACTACTACTAATAATAATAATAATACATATTAAGTTTTGTTTTGATGTTTCTAAAAACAGCCCATGTCCCACCAGTCAGGTCAATCACCAGCACTTTGTTATGAGTGCACACCTCACTATAATGTGGCCTGTTCATTGCGCCATTGATCAAGTGGACGCGTCCTGTCACCGGATCACAGCTGGCCAGTGGACCAGCTGACCCACCTCCTGCATCCCTCCCCCCCTGCAACGCCCTCGTCGGCACCCCACTCCTGCAAACACCAGGGAGGATTCTGGTAAGTGGGGTCATGGGCCACATGTAGTAATCCATCTAAATAGCATGACAGCGACAGATAATAAATCATTCATTCATCGTTTAATCCATTGTCCGTCCGCACAAAACTCTGGAAAAACAATACGCAGGCGGCGCTCCCGCTTCCAGGTGCCTGCCCGATGGGGATCAGCTGTGAGGGAGCCCCACGGCGTTAGGCATTTCAGATTGTTTATCAATAACATCAAAAAGGAATTCATCATTGTGTGTCAAGTACATCACTACTGTGACTTGCATACAAGTGTTTGGAAGCTGGGATGAATTCGTTTCTTCATTCATCTCATCTTATCCTCCATGCCATCTTTAGTTTAGGATGGAATTGCCCTCCTCCTCCCCCTCCCCTCCCCCGCCCCCACCTTCGCCCCTGTGTAGAAAGCATCTCTACTCAAGGGTACTGTGTTAGTCGGATTTTAGTTGGATTTCAGTGCTGATCATGCAGTAGGTTTCCAGCTGTCTTCTCATCCAGCTCGACCACCTCACCTACCCCTGACGGACCTCCTCCCTGTCAGACCAAAAATATCCACTTCTGGACATGTGCTGGAGGCGCCACTTGGTATGACGTCACCAGATATGACTAATCCACTTTTACAAAAATAAAAACACAAGTCCAGTCTTCACGGAACACTATGTTTATTATATCCTAAAAATAGCTTGGAGAATTTGAAAGAAGTCTACATCTATATTTGGTTCACTGTTCATCATAGCCACTCTACCACTGCAAATCTGCTTGGGCAGAGAGTAACCATTTTGCAGTACGATACGACCTGCGATATTGAGTGTGGACCTTTTTATTGAGTGTGGACCTTTTGAATGTGGCTGAAATGATTTGCTCCCGGCCCACCCCCCATCCCACCCCTCCACCCATCCCACCATCCTTAATTTGCTCGTTCTGCCTTTGGGATTCTTCTCGGTTTCCGAAGCGTGGCATTGCACCTGACAGTGGCAATGGAGAGGCACCATGAATGATCTTACACTTTAATTACCCGACTGCCTTGTAAAGTGCCCCTGCAAGGAACTACAACCTGGGTACAGGAGACAGAAACGCTATTCCAAATAATTAAATACTGACCCATTAAGCCGCGAACATGTGGATGTGCTTCCTCGCCCCCTGTCCCGAAACGGCGGGAAAGCTCTCCATCCGCGAGTCAAGTCAGCCCTTTTGCCTCTTCCTTTTCCTCCCTCTTCCCCACCAACTTTGTTTTGTCTGACGTGAACAATAATTGTTTGCAACATGAGAATTCTGCTGCGCCCGCTGATTAAAAGTCCTTAGGTTAAAAATGTGACCAGTGGGTTAAAGTAATAAAAATGGCTATTAGAAATTCCCTTGGACATGCCATTCTGGAAGAAGAAGAGGTAGTGGCACCTAATTACACCAGTTCACTTGGCTGCTTTTATCTGTAATTGGACTATATAGTCCTTCATTATAATTTACTTTCTCCTCCCAAACTGTGATAATCAAGACAAGCAGAACTGAATGGCCCGTAAATGGTCACAGAACTGACACTGGTTAATGCCTAATTATAACAACTAAATTAAAGAAGTGACTGAAGGAAGCAGTGGGATAATCTTGAAGCACTTAATTCAACAGGAACACCATAAAGGTTTGGGCGCCAGATAAGAGAAAGCACTCATATGTTTCAACAGTTTACACTGAAGTAGAATTACAATAAAAATATTACTAATAAGTCAATGAGACACTCGGACAGGACAACAGGAAGAATTGAAATGAAATTAAAAGTTGGCAATTAAAAAGGATACCGTTGTAAATTTGCCTGGAATTCTGTAATTTGACATGGTGTTAGATTGTTATCTGCTATCACACTGTAATAACGTCATATTAAGAGAGACTGGATATGATTCTGAGATGATCTTCTTGGGAAACGGCTTCAAAACCATGACACGTTCGGTAAATACAATTTTCCCTTCAAATTATTTTGCCCTTTTCCCACAGTTTACAGCAGAATTGCTTTGCTAAAACGCAACACATCCTCCTCATAGAACCCCGCCTCCCCACACCCACACACACACACACACCTTTTCAGATACTGTAAGAAGAACGTCAGATTTCTAACCATGTTCATTTGAAAGTTCTCATAGCATTTTACGAGGAGATATTAAATATATTTTCAACCGTTCACTTTAAGCCTTAAATTTTCCTTTACAAAGCCAAAAAATGTTTTCCATTTCCAAAAGTTTTCTGTTGTGGCTCACCAGTTAACCTGGTATCGTGTTTTGTTTTATCTCAAAGATATAGAACCTAAACGGCACTAAAAACAGCTAACCCATGCATTAAACTGTAAGTCTGAGGAACAGCTAACATTTAAAAAAGTCACGAAGGGGCTGAAGAAATCGACTGAATGCAGACCGCGAGATGCATGAAAGAGGAACCCCAGGATCACAGTTTGAGAGCGCACCAGAAAGAGAGAGAAAGAGAGAAGCGCTGGAGAATTGCTCAACCTTTTGCACACTCACCCATCACGCGTCCTAGGATTTGTTTGCAACCATCAATGTGTGCCACCTTATTTAGGAGCAGAATGGCACAGGCTGGCAGCTGAATGGGCTAATCCGTAGGAGTGAGGGACACCCGGCCTCCCCCGCTGTCATGCCAACGTGCCAGCCCTGACAGACGTATTTTCTACAAGCTTAGCATCACTCTCCCTCAACTCATTTACCACAGTGGCAATAAGCATCACCTGACAGTCAGGCAGCCGGCTTTGATGGGGGGGATTTGAGGAGCATTTTGAGTCGCAAGTCTTCCTGATTACATTTCGCTAAGGAGGACCGTGTGCTGATCCGGCTTAAAAAGCTGTGCACAAAACAAGGAAGTGTGCCACTAACACCAATAAAGGGCTTGCTCTGGAGAAACTAAAGGGGACCGATGAGGAAATGACACAAATATGCCATTCACCACATGGTTACAGTTCTACATGCGGCGGTTACCATCCCAGGAGAGGGATTTCAGACTGCGTTGTAGAACTAGTAGTACTGCATTGCATTAACAGTGTTTGTGCCATAATGTTATAGTGCTGCCATGGTACAAGTCATAGCAGTCCTGTTGACTGTACAATTTTAGCAGTATCTTTACCATAACAACATAGTGCCTTTGTGGTACAAGTAGTTCCTGTCACATATATTTTCATGCAATTGAATATAAAATATATACTGAGCATACTGTATACACTGAATATTCAAGCTATATATACAATACATTAGTTTTTTTCACAATACATAGGTATGTTTCGCATTTCTTTCAACAATTTTACATATTTTAAATATACACATATAACATATCGTACACATATCATTTTGTCACTGTCAAAACAGTGCTGGTTAGGTTATATTGTTGGATTACATGGGGGTCTCCTGTGTGTGGTGTTGGGGGGTTTAAAAAGTGGCAAACCGGACCAGACGCAGGACAAATGAGGGCAGTATCCATCTGACTGCACAGCGGGATGAGAAGCGGCGACCCCTGCTTGTGTCCGTCCTGTCCCCTCACCCCTGTCACCCCATGGCGGGCCCAGCACCCTCCCTCTGCTGGCCAAGCCGCGAGAGCTCTCCGGCACAAGCTCATTCCAGAACGATTCGTTCCATACGACGGGGGGAGGGAGAGAGAGAGAGAGAGAGAGGGGCTTAATGAATGGGGACACTCGGGTACTTCAGCTGTACTGCAACCCCCCGGCCCCCCTCTTCTGAATACTTACCCTACGGTAATATATACCTTGAGCTTACTCAGCAAAGTCAAATGCCAGTGCGTCTCCTCAATACCCACTCTTCTGGATCTTTAAGCATGCTCTCACATTCATACATTTATGCTGGAGTTTTAGATCTTGTTTTAGAAAAAGGAGGAGGGGGGCAATTGAGAAAAAAGAAAGGGAAAATGGCATGCACGACGGGTTTTTGTTTAAACACAATGCAAATTTTGTGAAAAAGATGAGAGTTCAGGTTCATTCCTGCTAACCGTATTTGATTTACATCAATTAGGACCCTCGCAGAAGGTATCATATCATGGGCGAGGTAATAACCCAGAAATAACCTCATTAAAAAGACAGCATATCGGTCTAAGCAGAATGAACTCATTGCTGAAAAATTAGTGACCTGGAAAGTAGCAGGACGAGTTAGTGGTGCTACATTGGAGAATGCGTTACCATTTACAAAGCTGAAGAAGAGGAGAGGGGGGGATCCTTGAATACATTTCATATTTTGATGTTTAATATATTCTTTTCTTTTTAAATGAGCGCATAGTCTGATTAGTGCTTTGTGAGTCTAATTAAGGAAAATAAAAATAAATGAAAATCAAAACTAATGAATCACAGACTTCTGGAGTACCCCCCCCCAGATTCTCTCTCACCTGTATAACATACTGCAGCATTTTGTGGAACGTTCTCACATTTTTACACAGATACATTTGACCGAGGGGAAGACTTATCAGAGGATTGCAAGGGTGCTTAGCACTCACAAAACAGCTGTTGTGTGCAATATGTCCTGGCAATGTTGTTTGCCTGCTCAACACTGAGAGAAACAAGGACTTTGGGTTATTGCATGGCACAGGTGCAACACTGGGTGTTCTGCTGTCAGCAGGCAAAGACATTGGAGCAGAGTATACATGTGAGATTTGAAGTGAATTTAGTAAAACACTAAATCACTTAAAATGTGATGACTACAATTATTTTCTTAAATTATCAACAATATTGCAAAAAGGTTTTTTTAAATAACATGCTCACTAATTAGTAATCAGTTGCTTTGTACAACGCTGCCCTTAAACATTCACCAGGGTCATTCTTGTGCCTTTCAGAGAATATCCCTTCAAAGAGCCAAAGCAGAGCAGGTGCATTCGATCCCTTCGCCACACTGTGTGAACGATTCACTTTCCTCCTGCAAGAACGTGGAAATGTCTGCATACTTCTGCATGCCATCAGACAGTCAACATCCCATACCCCATACACATCAGCATCACTCCTCATAAGATTAGTTCATAAGTGTTTCTTTACCACATACGCACATTACATATAGATGAAGGTACGTAGCTCAAAACAACACTTTGACTGGAACATTTTTAAAGTATACTTACAAGTCTATTTAATAATGCTATATATATATATATATATATATATATATATATATATATATATATATATATACAGCATATATATATTTTAAACATTTAGCCAAAATACTAAATATATGTTCGTCATTTTGCTGTCCTGTGTGAGCAGGTCATTCCTTCTACTGTCTGAAAAAATGCTACCAGTCCAGTGGTGTTTACTTACTTAACTCAGTTGCGTCAGATCAGCATTAGTGAAATCATTCTCTGACATAGATAGAATGGATATAATACATGTTTGACCTTCTTCTCGGTTTACAGTAAATGTTGACAGCATATTTAAGCCCACGTATTATTTTCTATTGGATGGTCCTGGAAAGGGTTCTAAGAACATTACCGTAGCTAAGGAAGCCTCAGTGTGGCCCACTAATCCCCGTAGTAAAGTTACTCCTGTTGGCAGCTCCTGGAAGCAGATTGCTCAGACAGGGTCTGAGTTTGGTGCAAGCGCAAAGGAAAGATTATACAGCAGTGTTTATTCTACAGATTATATGATTTATATGTAGAAGGCTTTGTGACACGACGGCCTGCAATTGCATTCATATCATAACTTTAGAATCCAATAGTGTAAACTTTCTACTTTTTTAAGCTTGTATTTTTGGGATTAGATACTAAAGGCACCGTTTCAAATATTGAATTTAGTATAAATGGCTGCAAGTGCATTTGAAATGCAACCTACATTATTATGAAGTACATTTTTATTTTTCATTTTTATTATGAAGTAACTTTGCATTGGCAAAAGTGTAGAGACAGATAGCTATAAACACAAGTATCAACTAGCTTGCTATATGATACAATTAACAAGATAAAAAACCCAAACCTTTGTAATGTTAATTGCTGACGATGTTTCTTTGCTGAATTTCCCTGACCTTTGAGTCCATCTCTTTGATATAAATATTAGCTCCTGTCTGTGTTTTTTGCTGAATGCAAAACTTTGGAACTGTCATCACTACAGAATTCAACAAGTTAAATAACATTTTGTCAAGAAACTGGTGAAGCAATAAGTTGGTTTAGTCAAAACCCAATTATATAACTTGTTTTGTCTTGTCGTCGAATATAACGCATGTAATTGTTTCTCTTCACAAACAGGAAAACACATATTAAAAATTTAAAATTGACTGCATAACTAGCATTTGATAAATACACAAAAAACAGCCACTCTCCAAAAAGTAAGTTGATATGGTAAGTATTCCAGAAAATGTCTGAGTGGCAAACCTATTTGTTAGAGTGTATAGCCTGCAGGAAAATAACAAAATTACATCATTCTGTGGCTATATTTACAGTCAATTTGAATGTAATGCAGTGTATGAAAGGTTCATTTTGTTTGAGAAAGTAGTGGGGTTGTAGCTATGCTTTCATGCGTCCCCACTTTAAGTAGGCTATGATGGATAAAAGGAAGATCGATGCATTGTTAATTGTTACTATGCTTCATTAGTGGGGACTGAAAGCAAAATATTGCTGAAGGACTATATACTGCAGGCTCTCGTGTCATTTTCAATGTGTGGGGTGCACATATTCTGTTGAGTCACTGACTCAAACTGGAAATCCACTATCACATTCTAAGCATCCATTGCACGATTTTTCAGGGAAATGTCACGTACATTTACATAAAGAATCCTAGTAAAACTGCCACAGATAAGAAGAAGCGCACCAATGCAATCTGTGTGTGTCTGTGTATCAAAGGTGTAGGCTAATGCTCTTCTTTGTAAATAAGTCCCCGAATATGTGCATCATTAAAGTGATTACAAATGATCACTGAGTATGTGCATAAATATGTACATGTTGTATACGTTTTTATTTTCCTGTCCTGTGTATCTCAGCAAGAATCGGCCAAGCCCTTTCATTGTCACACGTTAAATCTTTCGGACAGTGAGCAGAGCAATTAAGAGCTAAAACCACAAATGTTAACGTGCAATCACTGCTTTGATTTTTAACATCAATACAAGTTTGGGCACTTTGATATGTGAGCTTGCCTTGATGAGTCTTATACATATATTAACATAACCTCAATTAGCAATTCAAATGATCCAACTAAAAAGAATATACAATAAGATAACAATATATGTGAGATAGGGGATGCATTGCTGAGAGGCTTGATGAACAAAGAACACCCTCGCTAAGACACATGTTTAGCCTTGTGCCTTCTACCTTTCATCTGATTTTAGGGCCAACAAAATCAAATGTGCTCCAGATTTTTGATTTCTTCATTTTTCTATGAAAAAAAAGGTGCTGTGTAATTGAATACTTAATGAATCATGAATACTTAATGCTGCCAGAACATTCTATGAAAGGAAGAGTGAACCTGTGCACGTGTCATTATATTTCTAGGATTTCATTTACAGTATATATAGGATATCTATCTATCTATCTATCTATCTATATATATATATTAGTCACCAAGTTTATATAGCTTCACAAATAATCACTGAACACACCATTAAAATGTCATGTTTTGTTTTTTTCACTGTGATTGTGTACAGTAAAACAAACATTAGTAAAAAGTAAGCATAACTAAGTGGATATTCATTTCCTGGTTAAGGTGATATGGTGACGTACTACCCCGGCACTTGCATGGTCGAGATCAGGCCTTTAAAGTCATATTTTCACGTTTTGTGATTTGCTTGGGAACCTGGAACAGCAAGCTTCTTTCTTCCTGCTCCCCAAGTTCCCCAGCTTTTTCAACATGCTGCTTTACACTTGCATTCAGCATATGAATTGGATTTATATAGCACTTTTTTCCCCCAAGGAACTCAAAGTGCTTTACAACGATAGGGGCAACTCACTTCAACCACCACCAATGTGCAGCACCCACCTGGGTGAACGTGACGGCAGCCATAGTGCGCCAGAACAAACTCACTGCACATCAGATACACAGTGGAGAGGCGAGGAGGGAAGGGGGAATTAATTAATTAATTAATTTCATGTATGTATTGTATATATACTGTATATATATATATATATATTTGTCTTGGTTGGGAATTTGGGTAGGACACTGGGTTAACACCCTACTCTTTTCGAAAAGCATCGTGCAATCTTTTATGTGTCAGGCCCTCGGTTTTTACCGTCCCATCCGAACCTCGGACATGTAATTCAGTGGGATCAAACCCACAACCTTGGCATTGCCAGTGCCATACTCTACCAACTGAGCTACAGAACTTCACCAAAGTGAGGGTTTTGTTGCCATTTTTAAGTATAGTAGTGGCATCTCACATTCATCTCATTGCATGACTAGCCTTGCACCAAGGGACTTCACAATGGTAAGTCAGGAGGGCATCAGATAATCTCTACTTTTATGTGAGGGTGTGGTGCAAAATAGTCAACAATTTAAGGAATCTTCAAGATTCCCCTGTCGTATATCTACATTTGATCAAAGTTGTTCTTTAAAACACATGCCGCTGTTTTTCGTAAGATTTGTTCATTGTGGTTATTACAGAGATCGATCGATGCATACTAATATGCATTTATGTATAACACAGACATATGCTAGCAGAAATCTGATTTTTTGTGTGTGTCAATCAAATTTGTGGTGTTGGCACACACCTAAACAAAATATTATGTTATATTATATTTTTTCTTTTTGAATGACCTATATAGCCACTTCACTGCCAAGTCTTCCAAACCTATACATAATGACACATAAGTTACTCTTCTTCCGGAGGTTATGCCAGAAAGCAATGTGTTTATGCCGGTGGTTTAGAGCATTTCAGGATGCGTGTTTCAGTGCTTTGAAAGATTTCCACATCAGAAACAGGCAATTTTCTGACACATACATGCTAAAAATAAATAGACACCTGGGTGGCCTCTGTCATTTGACTTAAATTATGTTAACGAGCTGACATGCTCGCATAAATCTATGACAAACAATTCAACATTACGGCTGATTGATTCAATTCATTTTTTATAGCATAGAATATTAAGCAAAAATATTTTACATCACTTTCTTGTGATTTAATGCATTAATTAAAGGCACACATACTACTGAATTATGTAGTATCTTAAAAAAAAAAAAAAAGGTTGACATGTAGTGGTATTAATGAGATGCTTATTAAAACTAAAACCGAATGTAAAATGGACCCCAAGAAAGCTTGCAGTAAAGACAACATGTAACAGACTGCCCTGCCTTAGCAGCAACCTTTTCAAAGAAAACCAATCTGCATTTAGACTTACAGCAAATTCCCAATAATTACATACATTTCCACAGTTTTTTCACACATTTAATTGCCTGTTACAAAGCCGTGGATCTGTTTGTGGCGGCAAAACGTTGCGTTTCCTCTGACGATTGCATGCGTGATTAATCCGCCGCTTTTATCAGCAATTGTTTATCATATTCACTCGATGCATAATATATAAAATGTACAGCGCATGCTTGCCATAAACAAAAGAGAAATTCAATCTAAAGAAAGTTTGCGGGGAGCGCACAAGAGATGAGATGAGGAGGGCGCCGAAGCCGTAGTAGCGGGAATGCATCGCGGCCGCCTTATCAGAGGCGCAGTATCAATATTTAAGCACAGCAAAAAAGAGTCGAGATCTTTCCCTTAGCCACTCCTCTGTGACCCGGCCACAAGAGAAATGGTATTGGGATGCACTCAGAAATACAGGAGCAGTCTGCATGATGATAATCTCTACACCAGCCCCCCAACCATTCACCTCATTTTATATTCTCATACTCCTTAGGCCAGTACAGCACAACTCTGAGCTGGTCAGCTAGACTCCTATGAATTATTATCTAATCCTGGGGGACCTTGTGTATAAGGCACAGGTGAGCATTTGTCACTCTCCCATATTTCAGATAGTAAATCCAAGAAAGTAATACTGGCTCTCCCTTTAAACTGCGCCTTAAAGACGGCAAGACAAAACACACCGGGTCTGGACCAGCCTTACCAGGATTGCTACAATACAAAAATACACGGTTTGGTTTCAAATATGTTTAAAATGTTAAAAAAATGCATAAAACAGGTTCTGTGTGATTTGCTCTAGATACATGGTTGTGCTGTGTACAATGTTTTTCACCTGTATGGTGAAGAACTGTCCGAAAGCACAAACCATAACAGTTATCAGTAATTAGACAGAGAGCAGTGATCCAGCGGGTCTGATGGAGACACGCCTGCGTACGAGGATTTTTTTTTTTTTAAGTGGATCAAAACGGGAGTCTTGGGGTGGAAAAAAACGGCAAAACTGGAACTACAATTAATCTGAGAGAGCGCTCCCATCCTGAAAGGGAGCTGTAGGAGGCAGTGCAAATTGATAGCGTTCTCTGTTCACCCGGCGCTTTTTGGCTGCCAGCTCTGTCAGACTGGGTCAGAGGTTAAACGGGTTAATGCTGCTCGTGTGGGAGGTGGGCTGAGCATCTGTCCATTTCTCAGGAGAGAGGGATGGAGAGAGGGGGCACATGCCAGGGTACAAGCCTTCAGATTCCCTGAGGCAGGCACGGTGACTTCAGCCAAAATAGACACTACCTCCCTCGGGAAAGCCCTGAAGTGCGTCCTGATAAATAATCTGGAGGGACCTTTCTGTGTTGTTTTCTTAGATGCCTTTGCAAACATGCCTCGGATTATCAGAGGTCTGAACTATTATTTAGGAGCCGGGCACACCCCCTCAATTCTGGTAAACTTCAAGTGTGACTTTGAGATATCAGTACAGGTTTCTGCATTTAAACTGAGTGGCAGGGAAATCCCATTTAGATTGGAGGTGACTGTGACACAGTAGCCATGTGGGAAAGATCGCCATTTTGACTTATTTGTGTCCGGGCCAATAAAATTCCAAAGCTTCCATCTGAGGAGGAGAGCGTATGTGAAGAGGTTGCCTACAGGAAGTTACCCTGTCCTCTTGAGAGATACCGACACACACCAAACACTTTGTTTGATACAGTGGCCTGTCAACCATTCAGCAATTTAAGTTGGCTAAAACCAGGCATCATGCCTACTACAATTTACAATTGAGTTATTTAGCAGACAATTTTATTCAATATGACTTAGAAGAGGGAATTATTATGGATAGAGAAACAACACAAGAGATATTTAACAGAAAGCTAAGGTCTAATCATCATTGTTGCCGAAGTTTGTGCCCCAAAACCCGTAATACAAAGGGGTGGTGGGGAGAGAAAGGTTATTATATATTTTTTTCTCTTTAATTGAGGAAAGTCAGAAAAGTGTGACCAAGCCTGTATCCTGCCTGAGTTTTTGCATTGAATTGTGGGCTTGAAGTGGGATACGTGATTGGTTGAGGGACCAGTTTAAGAAAAAAAGAAGCTGGAAAAATAACAAAAGCTTGGTAGATGTAATAAATTGCATTTTCAAAAGCAGACTTAACTTGCAACATTCTCAAATTCCTCAGGCCAACACAACGCCATAAAATGACATTCAGCTTTGACAATGAGTTTTCAATGAATTATTATCTAATCTATAGGCCAGCTGAGGGTTAGATTTGTCAATCTGGAGGACGTCTGAACTCGGCCAGTGAATTCAAGTACTCCAACGCCCACAGGCTCTGGGTTTTTTAGTCCAGTTTGGGTAAATGATATGAATGATGTAGAGACCCTGAAGGGCATTGGTGTAGTGGGGAAGCGGCAATCCTTGCTACATCCCCATGGTAACAAATACAGTCAATAGGGGAGGGTGAAGAGGAAACTTTTATATAAGTTTAATTCATCTTTTATGGTGACAATACAAAAGGCCCGGTACATTGTGGATGCACATCAAGAGGAATCATTTACTTAAGAGCCAGTGATGGAGATCGATTGCAGCCATTTGTAGTTATGACACCAACAAAGTTGCAATGTCATTATCTGATGGAGAGACAGAAATACATTATGGAGACAATCAAATATTCAAAAACATCGGGCATACTCATTATTTATTCATGCTAATACAAGTATATTAAGAAAGCTTAACAGGGTTAGTACTCAATCACTCACAAAGGGAATGATCCTTCACATTCATCAGAACCAGCCCCGGCCACCCCCATCCAAACTGCTCAGAACGCTACACCAGAAGGCTCATATCGTGCACTCTGTTTGCCTACACAACAGCCAGACAAAGCAAGATGTAATCGTTACGCACCATAATTCCACCTCTTGATGGAGCCATATTGTATACAGTGGACCTTATTCTCTCTACACACACACACATACACACACACACACACGCAAACACATACACACTCTGAAGTCATACACACAGGCGAAAGTATCTAGTGGAGTCTCCTCATTTTATTGATGAGTGCATGAGCACATCTTCATAATTGTGCATCAGAAATGCGATGGGCTGTGATGGATATTTGTACATAATAAGCAGAGATAAATAAGCGCTACTGTCATTTTTCAAACGGGTTTATACCATTAACACTATCTCCTTTTCGTACTGTCAAGCAATAAAAAGCTTCAGATATATTGTGTTTTAATGCCCTGTTATAAAGGAAACATAAAAATGTAATATACCGGGTCCCATCACTTTGATAAACAAAGCAGAATATTGATTTCACTCTAAATTGGAAGGAAAAAAAACAATAATGTTGTATTTGTTGTAACATCAAATTACAAGTGGTAACAGCATAAATTCTGCTCGGTTCTGTCATTATCGTGTTATTTTGCAGTTCTTCTACATGCGCGCGAGTCAGATCCAAACTCGTCTCTATCACCAGTGCACTCACCGACTGTGCGAGGAGATGCAAAGTTGGGACTGTGCTTTATGGCTTCCCTGCACAAAAGTTCAGAACCTCCGTACCCAGAATGCATTAAAGGCCTATGATTAACCTCGCCTTTCTGTGTTGTCATAGTCAATAAACCACATGATAATGGGCTCGCCTTTTCACTTGCACTCACAGACGCTCTGTACCTGTCGTTGTTCACTTCCCCTCAGTTGAAAGAAAAATAATAACAGCATGTGAACAAATGCTTTTAACGAGCCTGACACCCAGAAAGTTACCACACCGTGTCTCCTACAAATAGACTTACACCTCTTCAAAACCCGCCCCCAAACACACACACACACACACACTGAGCCCTATAAAGCACTGGCTTGGCCCTCTCTATATTAAATCGACCAATCAAAGCATGTCAGTCATGCAGTCTACCCATCGTCTGACAGGTTGGCAAATCCAATGCAGGAGTGATTCATTCATTGTTAAAACACAGTTCCAATATCCATATGGAGCACATCCTCTCCGAGTCACTGAGATTGGATTGACTGTGTGTGATGCAAGTTACACCGTCATTAAACAAAAAGAAATAGAGATTATCCTGTGTATATTTTGTAGATGTTGCATTTGTGTAAGTCACTGTGTCCCTTTCTGAGAACATATTACATGGAATGTATTTGCTGCTTCCACTTGTCGAGGGGCCTTGAAATATAATCATACAGTAATGCACTTCACAATATGGGTACAGACAATACTGTACGATAACGTTGATGTGTACCTTCAAAATATTTAATCAGTTGGAAAAAACTAAAAATGACTAATTTAAATAAATGTAATTTACCATTTTTGGTTGAAAATATAATGCAATTTATATGGACTGAACCGCGATGTTTTGACCAGTCTGAAAGAGAGGATTTGATATGCCGACTGTGACCTGCAGCTTGCTTTATGGCATTGCAAGCAAACTCTGTCTGCACTCTTCAGGCAATAAAAAAATATAAATATTCCTGGTGAAGCAGCTCATTAAATTTATCATGCATTAAAAATGATCTTTTTAACATTGTTTAGATGGCCCAAAAGGCCCACAGCATGGATGTGCAGAATATTACCAGATCTGTCTCCTCCTCAGCGCGCTCTGTCAGCCAAGTCCGGACTCCTGAATATCTTTACACCCCAAACAGATACCAACGTGAGCGAAGGAGCGCAACCAAGAAAATGACACAACAGGATGTTTAGGAGCGAAACTGCCCCGGAGGTGGCTGATTTGGAACTTTGGGGCAGGTATTGAAGTAGCCAGGGGGTCTGAGGGAGTGAGAGAGGAGTTTGCTGGCCCTTAAACTGTTACCTGGGGGTTTCCCCAAGGCGAAAGACAATCGGCACTAAACAAGAAGAGAACAGCAGCCACTAAAGATTCCAGTCAATTTTCGAGCGTTCGCGTTCATAAGGAAATTTACAAACCCCCAGCGAACAGACTCCAAAGTGAAAAGCACAACCTTGACATTGAAAACTGAATATTTATTGCTGTATGTCTGTTTAAATATCTGCCTGTTTGCTTTTCAGGACGGTGCTCTATAAGAGAGTGGTTTATCCATTTAACACTATTTTTCAGTAACAAAAAAGAAGGAACTAGCACACTCCTGCAATATTTTACTGCAATATTATTATATTTTCACTTTGTGGCTGAAGACATCATGTATAAACATCAGCTCTCATCTTTCCCCCTTCAGAACTATAAAACCATATTGATTACTGTTTTTAGAATTGAGTGCTCCTGCAGGCTTAGCATGTAGCTGTTTGTCAAGGTACTGTATGTCATGTTTTTTGCATACTGTCATATCTTAAATTCGGTGTCTCCGTTAATTAGTCAGCTCAAATGGGAAAGAATGACCCATGGTCACAGTACGTGCAACATAAAGCTAATTTAATTTCAAGTCCTTACAGCACGAAGAAAGCATGTACGGTTGAAAGTATGTGCGGTATAATACTTGTAGTTGAATTATTATGACATAAATAGTTCCTTATATTCACGTTGATGAAAAAATTAAATTCACACATACTCAGGAGTGGAATAAAATGTATATACATTCATCAAATGAGGCACTAGACAATGTTGTGAAGGGAACTCCAGAAACTGCAGCTGAAAATGAACTCACATCCCATGTATGCCCAACAGCACAAGAATCGGGTTTGTTGCGCTACGACAGCCATGTCCGAAATGAGGGCAGTAAAAAGCTACGTGGCAATATGATCCATATAAAAAGGATAATTAATTGCCAATTAAACACTGCCTATCAGCAGAGAGGAGTGTAACAAGGCTGGTAAGCTTTTTTGACTCAATATGATGAGATAAGGGTCAGGGTCAAAGCGACATTTCTATAAATGTTAGTTTGGTCACAGCAATTAAAGTCCTGGAATCTTTTTTTATTTTTATTTGGAATGATGTAGTGTTAGCCAAAACAAAACAATCTATATGATAGTCAGAAGATAAAGGTAAAGGTGTGAAAAATACCTTGGTGATAGTCCGCCAGTCCGAAGTCCATAGCGGAGGCACAATTTGTTTTAATAACATACCCAGTGTACTAATTCTAGTTGTTTTTCATCCATTAGCATTGTGGGTTTAACTTGTAGGAGGTGAGCAGCACACTGATCTGTATTCTGCTACAAGGAAGAGTGGGTCTGTGCAAGTTGATGAAATGATAACATCCCTGAGAGGAACAATTGTGTATTTGATCATGTTTTTTACATTATTAAAAGTGATTAACAAAGTAAACTAAAGATTTTGGGTCGAGTTTTGTCACTAGAACAAGAGGGCAGAACATTTCAGGAAGTATTTTTTTCACACAGAGTTGTTGATGCATGGAACAGCTTTTCAGGTCACATAGTGGAGGGGGACGTGTTCAAGACCAGGCCTGACAGAGTATTAGATACTCTCTAAACAGTTAAAATGACAAGCTTGGAAGGGGTGAATGTCATGAAATGTTTTTATGGATGCTTCTCATTTTACCAGATATTCCAGACATGAGCTTGCAAATGAACTCATGGAACTATTGCCATCACTTCAGCATCAACAAAACCATATGAAGAGGCATGGGTGGGATTATATGCACCACTGCTGTGCAATCCAAGCTTTTACGCTCCGCTGGGCGACTCAAACTATGCACCGCTTGTGTGAAAGTAAGCACACAGACGTATATAAACAGGCAGGAAAAAGTTGCGTTCCCATTTAAACAGAACAAAGTAAAGATGTTTGTGACAGAAAGACAGAATGTGGGGGAAGTGGCTTTTGGCCCTATTAGAATGCAGCCCAGACATTAGCTTTGGATGGCAGAAAGAGTGGAACAGTGATGGACAGAAGGATGGAGTGACTGATGAATTCCTGGCAGGTGCTTTGTCAGGCGGGAGGCAATTTCAGCTCCAGGAGAGAAACCATTTCGAGTTTGGAAAGTTGCAATGTAAAGAAGTCGAATTTTCTCCGTCTTCACAACCTAACATAAATTACAGTACGCCGGCCATTTTAACAAGGCTTAATATTAACGTGCGTTGTCCGATGAAGCCGTTTTTCAATGGCGTATTACTATGGTCTAATTTTGCGGCGTGCTCATAAAAAAGGCCAATCCCTCTTTATACATTGTGACTGATAGATCCAATACCTTTGGAATCAGATAAAACTTTGACAAATGACTTTGTGTTGAGCTGTTCGCAATAGCTCCCTCTGTCCACATGCCGCTGTCCCTCTCCCATCACCTTCCCTGGGTGTGATCAATGGTTCACACCAAAACACATCTGAAAGCCATCACATGATTAAAAGTGCTGGAGGATATTGCTTTCCCTCCATTTGCTTTCAGACAGAAAACTTCATAAAACTAAGAAGACAGAATCCTCACTCTTGGTGTTGGGTCCTGGGTGATTGTGAACTGAAAGGGGTGGGGGGGCACAGTGCACCGGACATCTCTGTTACCCTACCCGGGCCAGGGAGCATTAGGGACCCTTGCATCACCGCCGGCGAATGGACAGATTTACGATTAAAAGACCAAAACACCTCAAGTCTACATCGTGAAATGTTCAGCATTAAATCAACTCCATGTGATAGAGTACATTCAACTCGTATAAAGTCTGTTAGAGTTTAATTAACGCCGCGCACTTTACTGTGTATGGAGTGATTTTACTCGCAGTCTGTGGATAGAAAGGGAGCTGTCCTCAGGTAAACTTGCATCAGGTTAGGCGGGCTGCAGGAGGCATTCTGTTCCCAATGCACACAGACGGAATAAATGTTTTGGACTCCTTGATGAAAAAAGAGTAACGAGGAGAAGGGTCAGCGTTAATTGAAGTTGGCTGAAATGTCCAAATTATTGTGCACTGAATATGTGTTTGACAAGACAGTTTAAAAAATAAAAAATAAAACTTTCCGGCTAATGAGCAACAGTCGGTTAAAGAAAGAGCTTGCCATTGGGCGGCTGGTTCATCTTTTTGCTCCATACCTCACCTGGACAGGCCTGTGTGTATTCTCACACAGGAAGCATTTGTCATCCTGGACTTTGGGGGCAGGGTTTTCAGGAAGGGAATCCGCACTGCCAGGTTTGGGTTCCCTACTAAGACAGTCGAGTTCTCCCACCACAATGTCCCCACCTCTTCCATTAACTCCTTCCCCAGAAATCTCAACAGCATCGGAATAAATCACAGTGACGATACAATAGTAGGGGGTGATAAATCGGCCCAAATGATTGTAGTGATATATAGCACAAAATGTAAATAATAACAAGTGCTGCTAATTGGTCTGCTACTTGGCAACAAATCAGTAATGCTGCTATTTGGCACAGTGGTGCAACACATCACCCAAATCATTATGCTGTGACATCACATCCCTTTTCTTTGGTTTTTATTATCTCTCTATCCAATATGAGTTTTAATTCTCTAATTTAATGATCAAGGGAAACGCTTTTCCAACGTTTGGAGTAAATGTGTGCCCTAAAACGCTTAGGGCCAGATTTAATAAAAGGATTGCGGCTGCTTTTCCAATGCAAAAGCAGTCGCTACAAGGTCGCAATATCTACGCCGGATTTACTAAATGATCGCAATGAGTCAAATCGCTATTAGAATGTAATTTGCGGGTGTTAAGTCGCTTTGAGACTTTCCTTTAGATGAATAGTTAAATCTGTTCATGCATATGTATACCTGGGGTGAACGCGCTAAAACAAGGCGGAGATTTTGTTAATTCGGTCGATTAAGGTTTACTAAAGCATGCCTTAATTGTGACTCTCCTCTTTGCATGAGAATTTTAAAAAACCAGGCAGTATTTTATTAGCACTGATATCGCCTAGGTATTTCACAATTTCTGTTTTGTATTGTGCTTTCCGAGGTGCTAGTCGCTGTCCTAGCGATGCAAAACGAATAAACAAATAAACACAAATGTCCCCCGGTTCATGTCAGGACAGCTTCCTTTTCAGGAATACCTGTCTATAATAGCAGTCTATAAAAAAGCAGTTCTGAATTTGAACAATTATCTTGCGCGTATGCGGTCCAGTGGGTATAGAATGAATTGTGAATACAGTTTTACTTTCAGACACTCTGTGGCCATCTACCATCACAAGTTTATACATTTCTATTCTTTAATCTTATTTTAATATTCTTTCCTCGGCTGGACCACCGCCGGTGTCTTTTTCCCACATTATATTGTAGGAAAGTTTTTCTGTTGGACGCCGCCTAACGTCATGTCATATTTTCTTTATATCATCTACTGTTTGTTTTGTTATGCCTAATGAATTAACTTCTTTCCTGATGTCACTCCAATTTTTTTTCTTCTCCTTGTGTTGTTTTCCTATGCTGTAATACAGCATCATGACGCTGTACCTTGTTTCTCATTGTTCCCTTACTACTTGTGCCTGGTTGCTGATCTGGCGTGATCTGGACGTGTGAGCGTGCGATGTTGTTCGGACCCTTTTAAAAAAATGTATGCATAAATAGACCTAGTCTTAGTCATTTGGTCACTAATATATTGCTATTTGCGACCGCAAAAAAATAGCGACTGTCTTTGCGCTGTGACTATCTTCGTAATTCTGGCCCTTAGTGTATTTGTTTGTTTAGATTATCACATCACCAAAAATCATAACTATATGTTCAATTAAGGTTTGCAATCTTGTGCGTAGATTCTAACAACAAAATGTCACCTGGTTGAAATGATAATATATTAGCAAGCAGGTCAGATCCACTACGGAGTATTTTTTTCTAAATATAAATATTAAAAAATTCACAAAACAATATACCAAACATTTGTTTTTAAATGAGCGAGCACCTGTAATTTAATGCAACACCTGCAATGAACACCCCAGCAATAGCCTTTTTATTTGTGCAGGTAAAGATTGAATGACCTCTGAGACTCATAAATGTGATGATTCTGTGCTTCGGCGTTGACCTGTCACTGCTTTCCGCCAGTAAGCACGAATGGAGGGAGGCCTTCCATTATGTATGTGCGAGAGAAAGAGCATTGAGTGTCAAGAGTCCCAGCCCGAGAAACCACAGAAGCCACCCCCCCCCCCTTGCCCATACTGCTTTTAGCTGTATCGTTTCAATCAGTTCTCATGAACTGCATTGATATAATTCGTGGTCTCAGTTAAGTGGCTGGGATATTGAAACCCAAATGCAGTTCCAGTTTAATTAAGTCCTAATGACATTAACGGTAACGATATGTCACGGGGCGCTCTACCGTAAGCACACGTCCGTGCCGCAATGCACGCACCGTGCTGTTTTTTTCTCCCTTTCTTCCACTCTCTCTCTCTTTCTTTCTCTTCGCCGTGGATCTCAGAGCACATGACTGTCTTCCCCCTCCTGTGCTGGTGTTTTTTGCAGAGCAACTAAATAAATGGCTCCTTTACAGAGATGCCTGTGATAGTTAGGCGGAGGTCTAATGAACAGCAGCCGAAGGGGATGATGGAAACGGTGACTTTTCCGATTCTGTGAGCTTGCCGGTTTATCAGTGCCTGCTTGATGGGAGTCCTTATGTTCCCCTCTTTGATTTAGCCTTTTAGAGGAAAAAAAGAAAAGGAAAAACATACATTATCAGAGACCTGACGCTTTGGTGCCGAATTGATATAATTAGTGTGGGATATATGAGGGTAGTTATGGCCTTAAAATAGCATTGATCAAAACTAGCTATTGACAACTGTGTGTATTGCTGCCCGACAGCAAAACAGGGTGTTATCTCAGTGCTCTCGGTGAGAGAGAGCCATTTCTATTGACCTTCCGCTGGTTCTCTCACGTGTGTGGAGCTGTACAGAAGCAGTTACCTGGGAAATGACTGGCTTTAAGTAGAGCAGCACTGTCAGCAACCACAGCAAAAATTATAATAAAATTATAATAATAAAAAACAAGACATGGCACATTTTCAATTCCATCGTCCCTAAAATAAATAATAAATTGCACAATAAATAAAGAATAAAAGTCTTTACCTTCCTGATGTTGATTTGAACAGGTTTGTTATAAAGAATGACAGTGAAATACATTCCCCTGAATTTTGCTTCTGTTTGCTACGTGGTAAAAAAAGTAAATATCAACAAATTATTTCATTTTTAATGGTCAAAGGTTAACTGTAAATGATCTCCACCATGTAGCACTATAATCTTGATCACCACCTTTTTTGTCCACAATTTTGTGGTTCAGTCTCATGGAAAAGTTTTGAGCATATTTTTAAAACTAAGCAACCAAGAAAATGTATTTAGTCTGCTTGGCTGTGTTCACATCTCACAAGATATTGTTGAAAAAAAGCAGCAGTCACCAAAATGCAATCCAAAAATTTACTGCAAGCAAAGTTCCTTGGTTAGTCAGGGAACCATACAAGTAGTACCACAAATTGTAGTAAAAATTGTTCTAGTTTTATTTTATTTAATGCTATTAAGAATTAAATGCTACAGTAGTCTTTATGGATGCAGGTTTACAAAATGTAAACATTGCTATATGGACGCAAGCTTTCTACATGTAGTCCAATCACCACCTAGCTTGTTAGGGAGTGTGCATGCCCTTTTCAGTTGTATCTTTTGAAATAAGAGTGTGTGGAACTAGAAATACACCTAGAGGTATACAATCTCTGAAACTGGAAACATTATTTATTTAAAAATGTATTTATACTGTGTGTGTATTCACACACTTACATAGGCATTTTTATTTCATTTTTAAATTTAGTTCCATTCATTCACATTGTACTCATATTAGATAGGGGGGAAATATGTCCATGATTCAACAGTATCCTGGTCGCTCCACAAAATGGACAAAATAATTACTGAAACAAACCCTGTCTCAAAATTTCGTATAGAGTTTGCAACAAAGCATTTAAAGTCACAGTCCACCAAAAAATCATTGCATGCATTTTCGAACATGCTACCTACTGGTACATAGACTCCCATTGTTTCCATGCATCGATGCTAGTCGTGTGTGGATTTGCAGTTCACGTAGACAGATTTGGTGAAGAAATTGTTCTTTGGATGGTGGAAGGTAAAATATTATACCTCAATTTTGGGTGAGCAATCACTTTCAGTGAGGTTTTGTGGTTAGATGAGACAATATTTGACCTTTTTAGTCTAAATGTAAAATCACACACAAATCACATCTGGTGTAAACTCAGCACTGGTGTTCTAGTTTAGTGGAGAGAAGAGAGCTATCAGTTACTCTCAGAGAGCATCCATGAACAAGCGATGTGCTATGTATATGTGCTGAGATGTTTTTGTGTATTAAACTAGATCCCCAGTGATTGCTGCACTTACCTGCAGGCTTTATAGCTGGCCGAGGCGGGATTGGCATAAGCGGCCAGTCAGGCAAGTCGGGGCTGTTTTTTTCCCCTTTGTTTTCTAGTAGAAAGACCTCGGTTTGGATGGGGAGGCTGTCCTCCATCAAGGTCCCCTTCTGCATGTTCTGTGTAAAGTGTGTGTGTGAGTGTGCGTGCACGTGGAGCATTGGGAGGCCCACAGGAAGGGATAGCTGAGTTTCTGCTGTGTTATTGCCTTTCCATGCTATGACACGTTTTATAACATGCAGTACAACAAAGTAGACAAGAGGGAGACCCCCCTACACCACCAACTCTAGGGTGCAATCAAATGGACTGAAGCAGAGGTAGGACGGCAGTTAAGGGCAAAACACCACAGTCATGGACTTGGCAGATAACCGAGGTTAAAGAACTTGTTTGGAGAGCAGAACATCAGAAGAAGGGAACAGCGTTTTCTCATAACTAAACGGATGTTTCTCGAAGGTTTGATTGATTGGTATTTCACCCAAGTCCCAAACATGAACATGGAGTCATTTATTTACAACCCTGAGTGCTAAGCGTCACCAGCACATACCTTCGTCTAAAGCTATGCCTCCACTAATCCGCAGCTGTAGGTCAGGTATACCTGAGGTGAGGCGGAGACCTTTTTGGCAAAACACAGCTATGATGTTATAGTATGTTGGCCTTGGGCCCAGGCAAGTCACGGTCTAGATCACATATCATTGGGCGTACTGTACATTCTAGAAAACACCTTTCCTCCTGAGCTGGGTCTATATTTAAACAGTATCTGTTATCATTATTGTTTTGCTGTGGTCTCTCTGGAATGATAGCAGCAGGATTGTAAGATTTCTTCCTCCACAATGCAAGCAACTGTGCAACCGCACAAATCTGGTGAACAATACTGATTTTGCTGTATGGTGGGTTTTGGCGATACCAAAAAAAGTTCAACTCTAAAGACTTTCCAGGGTACGTTTTTGTATTTTAATATGTAGGAATATTAAATCAAATGTACATAACTTCACAGTTGAAAGCAGAATCAGATGTTCTTTGGCAATCTGGCTTGCGTGTACTCAGTTCCTTCCATGTTTCAGTAAAAATATAATTATTATTAAATATAATTTTGGTACTTGTATATTTGTGTTTGTGTATTCTTCCCAAGGAAAACAATCAATCTTAACACTACCCAAAGATGTAATATAGATATTTAATTGACCAATTTTGCCAAAACCATTAAATCCTTATACATTTCTAAGCCGGTTTATCTGCAATTTTTAGAGATGCCATTAGCTATAGTTTATTTTCACATTTGGGATATTTTTTCACCTTGAAGTGTATGTTGTTTAGATTACATTGAAAGGAACAAAAGACTCCAAAAGGGCTCGAGAGCCCGACAGCCCTCCCTTAGTTTGCTTTGTATGGATTGATTCAGGATTGAAGCCAATGTAAATCCAGATCTCAGTAGTGTTTCCCTATGTGAAAGAGAAGAAAGTGAAGTTCAATAGGAATGTAGCCAGTGTAAATCGCTTAAGCTCACTCCATGGGACTTCATCCAGAGCACCTGCAGAGAGGGAGGGGACCCCACACAACCTGGATATCATTTACAACTTTTAAAAGTCAATATAAAACTGAAATCTTAAATGAAAACGTTATCATTTTTAAGGAGCTGAACTAAAAATGTGTGATCGCCCCTAAGTAAGTAGGACCTAATAATGGCATGGCTTTTTAGGTGTTTATATATTTGCTGCCATTCATTTTAGTGATTTTTGAAACTTTTTTTTTAATGAATGTGCTTTTCCCTTGCAGCAGAACAAATTGAAATTATTGGAACAAATCGATTGATATAGCTTACAAATGGTACAAACAAATTAATCGTTTTTAAAAATCTTTTTAATTTTAGTTTTACAAAATTGTTCAGGTAGAATGTGTCATAAGCAGAAACACATAGTTTGCATTAGTGTGGGATACCTTGGTGATAGTATCAGCCCAAATCCATACTGGGCTTTCAATGTGGAATTTATTACTGTCTCACATCTCTTTTCTCTGACCCTTAATTCATTGTTTCAGAGTGCCAAACAAAACAAGGCCTGTCCATGATTCTGGAGCATTGAAATGGCAGAATTATTATATTTGAATGAAATTCAGCTCTCCAAGTGGTCTTTCAATTCAAATTCATATCCAACAAGACAGCTGTACCTCCTACCCAAATATGAAGAATTCCCTATCGCAATACACACACATGTAATGTCAAAAGGAAGAATTCAGGAATTTGTAGTACTAACACATTTTTATGTACTTATATCCTTGTAAACATATTGCTTGAATTATTCTTGTTATCTGCTTGTTTAATGATTACACTTTTCTTTCGCACTATTGTTTTTACACTCGTGGGCAGGACTGATTTCCTGCCAAATTGTCTAGTCAGCGACTATAAATTCACCATTGATGTCTTGTTTTTCAGGAATAATTACACTGTAGCTTAAATGTTAGCCCATTTACTACCAGTGTAGGAAGTGACAATAAAATCAATTTAAAACAATTCCCAAAAGTGTGCAAAATGTTCTGCAATCTAAGTGGATTAACCGAGCTGACAGGCCCCCCCCACGTTTGCTCCACAATGCCTATTTCCCTCACCTGAGAAAGGCGCGGGGCGTTACACTTCCCCAAAGGAAAGGGAGAGCACGATAAAGAAGAAAGGATGCTGGGATGTGGACCCCTCTTTTTTTTCCTCCTCAGCTGACTTCCTTTGAAAAGTTGCTCCGAGAATCAGCATCGTTTCTCCACCCTACTCATCAGCGCGACATCACGACGAAAGCTGTCCTAAGTACGTTTTTCTGCCTCTGCCTACTCTCCCTCTCCCCCTTTCTCTCGCTTTCTGATCTCTCTCTCCCTTTCTTTCTCTCCCTCTCTCTTTCCCTTCCCCCCTCGCCGATGTTTCCGCGGGAGTCAAAAACTCAACAAAGCGAATCGCACAGGCGCCCCGGCACAGTAAAGAGGAACATGCTGCTCATGTCTGTGACCACTGTATGCAAAGCTTGGCATTAGTCACAGGCCGGCCGCCCCTGACAGCCCCGGCACTGTGAGGGAGATTAATGTGAGGTAGGGCCACTTTATTATTGTCACTCTGTTCTTTCACACTCTGCCTCTGACTTTCAATTCTGCTCCAGGATTAATTGTCTGCTCCCTCCTTCCCCTATGACGGATGTGGGGGGAACCGAGTACCACAGGCACCTGCCTCTGGCCTTGACAACCCCCAGCCCTAGCCCGAGGCCAGGGAGGAAATATGGAACATGGTCACTTTCTTGGGCAGCACTAAAATAAAAAAATGAAAGACCTTATTTTTTCACTGGATGCTGTGCTGTTTTAGATATCAACCAGGTGAACATGGGATTCGTGCCTCTGAGAAAAAAGAATAAACCTCAAATGCTCTTTTTCTCTTATCTTGAATGCTGACCATTTTGTCTTGAAATTATCGAAATGTTGACTCACATAATCCACACAGAATATATGCATATACATGTAGGTATATGTATGTATATATATATATATATATATATATATATATATATATATATATATATACACATATACATACATACATATATGTATATATAAATAATGTATGTATTTTATTTTTGGACAGTAAATCGTGTTTATGTTATTTACTGATGAGTGATATAGAGAGGTAGGTTGTCACATACAGAAACAGCATCTTCAGCTTGGAGTCCGAGGACAGGATTTCACATGGCTGTCAGGACGAGGATGTTGAATTCCCGCCCCCCACCCCCATCCCCTTTGTAGAAATCAGAACATGAAAGAGTACTTAGGAAAGGTGTAAATGGTGAGGAAGAGGGATGCTGGAAATCACTCATAATAGACTGCACGCATGTGATAATTTTATACTCGGTGAAGCCCCTTTGGTCTACCCGCATCAGGATCACGACTGCCGAAGAATTTGCATGTAAAACTCCTTTATGAGGTCATCACTGTTTGCCGGAAAACAATTGCAAGAGTAATTGAAATCATTTAAGCAGTTATAGGTTTTTCTTTTGTATCCATGTGTTTGTATCTTCACTGATTTAATCCTACGGTCTAGCATTGGAGCCCCCAGTACGAAACCCACTCGTGCCATGATAGGGTAGGGGCCTAAGGACAAAGGACAGTCCACTGGACCTATCTTCTGCTCAGCACCTGCACTCACACACAGATTACATTGCAATATCAAGGCACTCACCCCCACAACCGGCTCCTATCTCCAAGGTTTCAATCTGCACCTGTCCTCTCCTTACAGCTGGGAGTTTGAGTTTCTTTGTGAAGGGAATCACTCCTGGTCTCAATAAAGCCTTCACTGATTGCCCTTAAATGAAGGTTCAGACCACACTGTCTTGTACATATTTCATGTCATAATGCCTACATGTGTAAGAGATGTGTATTTTTCTTTTCAAAGAATTGCCTGACAACTGGCATTTCACTCAAATACAGATGCTAGCACAGAACAAAAAACATAAGGTATTTTGCTATTACCTATTGCAAAAGTACTGCATACATACAGTATGAGAGCAGAGAGGGCGTTTTTTTAGGGCACTTACCCATAAAATACGCAATGTGGAAGGCTCCTTTATGACATTCCTGCACAGGTATATATATATATATATACAGTATATATAATTATGTATTTATTTTAATTTATATATTTGCCAGATGCCCTTATCCAGAGTAACTTATAGGGCCATAATGTTTTGATACATAAAGTGCATACAAGTGCTGTGTATACATTAAATATAGATATACAGTACTGTGCAAAAGTATTAGGCCACTGAAAATTCAAATTAAAGCCATTTATCTGAGCAGTAAGTGTTTAATCGGTGAAAAAAACACTACATAGCATTGAAGTAAACACAAAGAAACATTAATACAATGAAAAGTAAAAAAAACATATTGTGTTTTTAAAACAAGTCAGTATTTTGTGTGGCCTCCTTTAGAATGCAAAACTGAAGCAATTCCCTTTGATAAATTATTCCAAGCTTGTTGCCATAACTCTTCTTTAGATTTTGGCTGCTTTTTGTTCTTCTCCCTGTCCAAGTGATCCCACACAGCTTCAGTTATGTTGAGGTCAGGGCTCTGAGGTGGTCAATCTAATACTGTGTTCTATCTGCACAATTCAGCTCCAAGTAGGTCTTAATCGTGTTTGCAGTGTATTTGGGGTTGTTATCATGCTGAAAGTTAAAGCTTTTGCCGATAAATTGTTTTCCCGAAGGTACGGCATGATGAATCAAGATCTGTTTATTTCTCAGCATTCATAATTCCATTGATTTTGACCAGATCCCCTACACCGTTGGCTCTATGACACAGAGTCACCACCATGCTTCACAGAAGGCTGCAGACAGGCATCAATGTACTTCTCGTCAACTCTTCTTCCGACATACTAGCATCTTGTGCACCAAATATTTCACATTTGGACTCATCGCTCCATGAGATTTTCTGCCAATGTTGTCGCTCCATGCTTTATTGTCTTTCACATATTGCAATCTCTTCTGGTTCTTGCATTTCTGCAAGAATAGTTTCTTAGCTGCAACACGTCCTACAAGACCATTTCTTGTAAGACTTCTTCTCAGAGTCAAAGTGTGTACTTTGGTGCCAGATGACTCTGCCAGATGCTGAGCAAGCACTTTGCTGGATTTCCTTCTGTACCTCAAGGAAGTGACCTTTAAGTACTGTTCATCAGATGCAGACAGTTTTTTGGGTCTTCCACTGCATTTTCTGTCTTCAATTTGCCCAATTTTTTCAAATTTCTTTATGAAGCTTGAACATCTTGAAAATCCGATTAGACGGGCTATTGCTCGCTGAGAATTGCCTTGTTGATGCAAAACTATGACTTTATGTCTGTCAAACTGTTAGCTTAGCCATTTCCAAACCTCTCCTCAGGCACCCCAGCCATTCCATGTATTTATTAAATTCCACCACCAGCACACCTGGATCAGTTCATTAAGTTGAATCATGTGTGCTGGTGGTGGAATAGAACAAATACATTGAATGGCTGAAGTGCCAAGGGAACCAAACCTGTGTTCTTCTAGCCATCTCAGAAGATATCAATAACTTTTTGGAAAACAAGCAAATAAACACTTACTGTCTAGATAAATAGCTTTAAAAATAATTTTCTCAGTTGGCCTAAGACTTTTGCACAGTACTATATATATATATATATATATAACCAACTTGATGCACATTCTGGTATTAACAATGTACATGAGTGCATTAAGATGAAATCCACATGCCAGGATAGACTGCAGTTTGTAGCTCCAACACCTGAAGTACACTCAAGGAAGCACCCAAAAAGGAGGGTGTGAAGCCGGCCTAAAAGCAGAGAAGCTGCCTCTTTAAGAAAGCCAAGGAAAGAGAGTGCTGAAACATCATTCAAACCTGACATTAAGTATTCAGATGTTACTAAAGCAAAGTGTTGGCAATTAAAATAATCAATCTTCCTGGCGATGCACCTAACAGCTGTTCAATAAGTCCTCCCCTTTTTCCTGGGGAGGGGAGAGAGAGAGGAGGTCCACTTTTAGCTGTCCTTCAGCGATGACATCGCTGGGCTCCCTCCCCGTCCTCATGGCGCTGGCCCTCCTGGGCCCAGTGTCAGCCGGTTCTGCTGTGTTGTTTCTTTGTTATAAATAACAACAGGCCACCTGGACTACCAGCAGTACCTGGGCGCCGGAGCCTTAATGATCCCGCAGGCTAGCGGCGCGGCTCGCTCCTGATCCCAGATAATGGGACTGATGGGAGCAGGAGAGGAGTGACGGATGACAGAGACGGATGGCTCCAGACAAACATGTGCTGACAACCAGTGAATACGGGGCAGCCTTGCAGAAAGGTCAACCCTGAAAAGTACCTCGCGTGACTTTCAAAGTTTCACCCAATGGAGAAAAAAATACCCTGCCCCCCCCACCCAACACCCTGCAATCAGGAGTGTGGTAGTGAGTGTTTTGTGTGGGTGTGTGTGCTTGTGTCCCATTTATGTGCATGTTGTTTGCTTCGATTAATTCAGTCTCCCACTGCACCACACTACGAACAGATTGAATCATATTCAGCAGTCAGAGATGTGTTATTTAATGCAAACACGTGCATGTCTTTGGGCTGTGCTTAAAAGCTCTTAAAGCATGCATTAAATACAATTGCATATGTAACTCAGCGGAGCTCACAAATCACATTTTACTGTTGACACATGACAGAATTCAAAGGGATCATCAATGGGAATAAACCCCAATTGAGCCAATTGTTTTTATTTTTTGCAACTTAGCTTAGCTAAAACTTAGCTAAAAAAAGTCTTACAGCGTTCACGACGTAGCAACGATGTTAACCCGAGCTTGTTATGAGATTGCAGTGTTTCCGCTCGGTCTCAGCGGGTGCCCCCTGTTGAAGCGCTCGTCGTGTTGTTTCTGAGTCCTGTGAACAAAGCCCGGCAAATGATGATGCGTCTGCATCTGTAGGAATGTTGAAGAATGTGTGACGAGCCCTACTCTTGCTCTCCGGCAGGATAAAAAATGGCAGGTCCTGTTGGGAAGGGGATGAGAGGGGTAGTGGGGGAGAGGGGTTGGGGGGGTGTGTTCTCAGTTCACACTTGGGACAGTTGTACATCTTCATGCCCTCGCCCCCTCAGCCCCCATTTACACCGGAATAAGGCTTGCGCGTGCTCCCTTGTTCAGCATGCTGTTTTTAATCCAAAACAAATGATTGCAGAGAAAAGGGGTGAGGGGGAGAAACAAAAAAGGAGAGCATTATCACCTTGGCCAAGCATCAGGAGTATAAAAAAAGAAGAAAGGGTCTGTGGGCAAATTCATCTTCCTCCTGCTACAATCAATCTCTCGCCAAAAGAAATACACAATAACTAGGCAGGAAGGGGCCAAGATTTATGGGCCAGAGCCATCTCCACTGACCAGGATCCACCTCGCCCGTTCTGTGCCTCACACTCCCCGCTGGACTGCTCTCTCTCTCTCTCTCTCTCTCTCTCTCTCTCTCTCTCTCTCTCTCTCTCTCTCTCTCTCTCTCTCTCTCTCTCTCTCTCTCTCTCTCTCTCTCTGTTCTCAACCCCCATCTTTCTCTCTTTCTCTTCTCAACCCCATCTCTCTCTTATTCCCTCCCTCTCTCTCTCTCTCTCTCTCTTGCTCTCCTCTCTCTCTCTCTCTCTTGCTCTCCTCTCTCTCTCTCTCTCTCTCTCTCTCTCTTTCTCTCTCTATCCAACACTTACAATGATATACTGTCACCGTTGACTGTTTTACAAGTACATTAGCTTTATTTAATGAGATCAGCAAGTCATTTAACAGATGCATGCTATGTAGGACGTAAGGTGGTGGTGGCGATGGTGGTGGTGGTGGGGGGCAGTTATTCCAACTTTAATATTTTTATACCACCAAATTCCTTTGTTTGATGTCTTGATGGCTGAAAAAGCACTAGAGTTTTGGTGAGGTTCAATTCGTCTCAAGAGCACTCACTCATTGACTTTCTGGATCAGCCTGCCAGCCTTCACCACTCACATCTAATTTGAGTACAATCGATCCTTCATAATGAGGTCTTCATGAAATTGGCAAATGCAGCAAATTAGCCAAACTTCTCTTCTACGCAAGTCTTCGGTTGTTTCTATTAAAAATATGAATTGATTGCATGAAATGAAATTATAACTTTAATTAGGCCTTCTGCATACAAAGGCATTCAATAATTACTGCAAACACAAATGAAAAGACGGGCAACTGAGGAGCAACTGATACCTAATGTATTGGAAATTTCGCATTTCTTTGTGCAGTACATTAACTAGGAATTGGGAGGAATACTTATTCTAATTATATTAATGTATAAATGTCACCTTGTTTTGTGCTTGCATTTTACGCAGAACAGGACTTATTCCAAAGGCAGAAAATGTATATTTATGGCAGCAAATTGCAGTTGTTGCATTGGTGCTATGGATACATTTTTGGCACCTTGAAATTTGATCAAATAAATATGTGCAGTATTTCATTTGATGTATATGATCTATCAATGAAATTATACTTCCTATTGGAGCCTTTGCAAATGTACTATAGTGTTCCAACCATAATGGAAATATATTATTTGCAGATTACATTTTTCAGAAGACAAGTCTAATTTTTTTCTTTTTGAAGGGGGGTTCCCAGAAGAGCAGATACAGCGCGCAGAGGTAAAAATTCATTTCTTAAGAGCTATATATCAAGCCATATTTGTTTAATGAGTCTAACAGTGAAAAGATGTATAGAACATGTCAGGCCTCCAGTACCAGTGCTTTCTGGGAAACAGATAACATCACAGAATGTGACCGCTCACTCTGTCTCCACGCCCCACTCCTTTATCTATGGCTTCCTCACCGGATTATAAATGAGAGGGCACCAGGGAACAAGGAGCAAAAATAATGGGAAAAAACATCACCTCGGAAAAAAAAAAAAAAAAAGATAAAAAAGTGAAAACAGATTCATATTTACCACAACTACTAGGAAGAGAAAGTTCAACGGCCGTAAACTTTTAAGTAATAAAAATGTTATTTTCATTTTTATTTCCTATCACCTCCCACCACACTCCCCCACCCTTTATTATTTTTTTTGTTTTGAATGTATAACTAACCTTTTTTTCCTGTGGTGGATTCCTTCTTTGTTAAGATATGCAAATGAAATGCGAGTTGAAGACGTGAGGGTAATTAATTGTAAATCTAAGAATAATGTTTTGTTGTCAGGAATGTCTTTGAGTTGTGTAACATTTTAAAGAGTAATGTGGTTAAATGTGGTAGCATCCGTTAGCGGTCTGTCTAACTGTTTGGCATCCAGAATGCTTAAACAGTGGCAATGCCTCGCCCCTCCCAGCCTTGTCTGAGCGCGCAGAACTTCATAACCACCTTCTGGAATATTCCACCAAAGCCCTAGAGTAAAAAGCCAACACAGACACATGAGAAGCACATGAAATGGCAGCAGACATTTAAAAAATGATCTATATGACTGCTAGAATCCCACAGAATGCTACTCAAATCTACATAATCCTATAATAGTATGCTTATTCAGTAGGATATTTTAGTAAGGGTACTTAAAGCTTTAATCTTTGGCTATCTATTTTGTTATTTGTAATTATGAATTAGGTGTCAAAACAATTTTAAGTACCTTGATTACTTATTGCAAAGAATGCATCCATTTAATGTTTGAAATATGAACACTTATTATATAGCAGTCATTACTGCTTTGGGGCAAAATCCTTATGACTTTGTAACCCAGATATGATGGAATGAGTTCAGAAAGGGGGAGGACCAGTAGAAATGTGGGGCGTGGGTAAAAAAAAAAAAATTCATAATAAAATACTCATCCTTTCTCTTCAGGGAACCACACATCTGTCCCTCCCTGTCACCTCATGCCAAAACACATTCACACCAATGATAGGCCATCTCAAAAAACTAAGGTGTGAAAAAGAATTTTAATAAATAAATAGAGGAGCATGTGTGCAAAGGCCTGACAGTGGGGCCATCTACATGGGAGCTAAGAGCTTATTCAGGTTTGATTCCCCTTGGATGTCTTTACCTGAGCAAGGGAGCATTCAAAGGCTCTCTGTTCTATGTTGACACAAACTCTGATATGCTTGGGACATTATTTTCCATGTACAGCAAGACAGGTGGGACTGAAGTGCACTTTTACATTATCAAGTTCCAAAGTCAAACACCTCCATAATCCTATCCCCGGGCACCGATGGAAAGATGGGGAAACTGATAAAGACGGGTTAGTTCGTGAATGAGGACGCCAGACTGTTCAGCACCGGATATATTAGACGTCTAAATGTATGCTTGGCTGCTACGTTAGACTCCATTTTTTCCCTGTTAAATGAAGACTTCCCCCTGAAGGTAAAAAACCTCACTGTGTGATTTTCTTTATTGACTGCGAGAGAGAGAGTGGATCTGTGAGGGACTTACAGCATTGTAGAGCGCGTTGATCTGGCCGGATGTCACAAACCAGTCGTAAGCCTGGTAATAGCACCCAGGGGACCTCCCTGAGCCTCACTGTAGCTCTCCCTCTCACAGTCAGCCTCCCGTTTAAACCCATGATAAAGGAATGGCACCTTTCCCTCCTCAAAGCCATTCAGGATGTTCACTCAATGGCCAAATCACTGAAGCCCTGATAACCTGCCTGCAGTTCTTTCAGCCATGGTAAATGGTAAATTAAGGACTAAGATGGCACATTATGTGCTAGCACTCTCTGTGACAGAAGCCGTACCTTATGATTCAGTCTGTTTTTTTTTCCTTTTCAAACCTCAAATGTCTTTCCTAAGTTCTATTTATCTATTTAACGTGATCTCGTTTGACTTTGCTTCAGATCAAAACATTCATCAGTCTGTGTGTGAAACTAAAAGGTACATCTCCCAGCATGACCCCCACCCACCCAGTCATGCCTACGGTTTCCAGAAGGCTGTTTAAACCATGTGTCTATCATCAGCACCTTGAAGGACCCCTTTCTTCGCATCTCTCCACTTGCTCTGGTTCTTGAGCTGGTCTGTCTCTCTGTTGATTAGTGACGAGCGAAATGACCTTTTCCTACATCAGGTGTCAGGATCCATCACATCAAGGACCCACCCTGTGTCACAATAGTGTCCGGTGCTTATTTTGACCCGGTTAATGTTTCTCAGAGTGTATCATTTAAAGTGAACTGCGATCAGATGTGACGTGACAGGAGGACTCTAATAAGTGTGCTGACCACGGTCGGCGCCATGGCCTCCCCACAGTGGGAAGTGTGTGGGAAGACACCCCACACGCTGTTGTTGTGTTCCAGGGGGAAAAAACATATCTTTCATTACCGCTGTGATTGCAGACAGCTGCCAAGAACAATGCCAAGAAGATGCCTCACTGACACTTTGACAGGAGAGGCCGCAACGGTGGAGATGGTCAGCTCGAGTTAGGACCCTTGCTCTGGATCCTCAACCGACAGCAGAGCAGGCGGCCTTTGTGTTTGGAGATGCCTGACTGGAGTGGGATTGCCGTGGCAATTGGGCCGGTCGCTGCCTCGTTGAGGAATTTATGACCAGGTTGACCTCTTGTCTGATGAAAAGCCATGATGACCCAAAGAATTCATATAACATGGCCTTGGTGTAAATTTGACGCCAACATTATGGCCTGAAATATCCTTACAGTGATGATTTACAAAATGCAAGGCTATGCCAGAGGATTATCAGATTAATATGAAAATAATATGTCTTTAATGTTAGTGGTCACCCTGAAATTATATTGAGTAAGTCCTTGTCCTTCAATGTCATTGAAACACAAATTAAAATATACATTCAGCGTTTTAAATACAATGTCTTGCTAGTAATTTGCTCTTTTATGATTGTCTCAGAAAGATGGCCTCACCTGGATGTATGAAGGGATTTCTATGGAAAGCCATGACCAGAACGTAAATATAACCATTAAATCTTGTAAATTAATTTATATGAGAATATGAAAGACTTATGAAACATTACTATACTTAATATTGTCATGGAAACAGGCCTCAGGGGCCTAGGATTGGGTGGATTCCAGATTTTCAAACCACCAAACTAACCTTTTAAAAAATAAACCATCGTCAAGCGGGGAGGAGTAAATAAGCAACAACATACCGTACCATTGTACAACACCAGTAATGGTTCAGGTTTGTTATGGCGTGCTATACCTTTCTCATATAGCTTTTAATATATTAATGACTTGACCTACAGCTGAAATGACAATGTGTTTTTCAACAATGATGCCCATGATTTGTTACTTTCATGAATCCAACATAATAGAAGCAGATTGATGCTTGACTCCACGTGTTAAGCAAGTTAAATAGCTGATTAACAAAGCAATAGCTCATGTTATATGTAGCTATATAGCTGTATTTTGCCAATGTTAGCTAGCTAACAAGTCTCACCACATCTAGCAGTATCTAGATAGCTAATGTGCATAAAAAATGAGCTAGATAGCAATCTAGCCAGCTAACTAATGGAAAGACAAACTACTAGGACAGCTAACACTCAAAGAGCCATTTGGACCCGGTTTCCAATGGAAAGACAAACTTTTCTGTCGACTAGGACAACCAGTTCATTATTTCAGCTGTGATTGCTCATTTTCATTCAATTGGATAATTATAAAAAAATGCTGTCTTTCAGCTGTCTCACAGACATGCTGTCTTGCTTGCATTGTTTGTTGCATGATCTTGTAGTGATTTTGGGAACAGCAGCACTTTTATTTACAGTTAGAGCATAATGGAGGTGTGACAGTTTTGAAAATGACACTGACGGGGTAAACTCAAACCGCAGTATACGGTGTAGCCAGAAAGCGGTCCAACCCTACCTCAGACCATCTAGATAGCAAAACACATCCCCTATTCATATCCAGTAATTGTTTCAGTAATTACTTTATTATAGCTTAAGCATATACACTACCGGTTAAAAGTTTTAGAACATCCCAATTTTCCACTTTTTACTGAAATGTAAGCAGTTCAAGTCCAGTGAATAACCTGAAATGGTACAAAAGTAAGCGGTAAACTGCCAGAGGTTAAAAAAAAAGTTTAGGTTACCAATTTTTTTTTGGCAGTAAGTAGTTTCCTACACCAGAGGTCTGGCAGACCCAAAGCCACAACAAAATCAGAACACAAGTTTCTGAGAGTCAACAGCTTGCGTGATAGGCGGCTCACAGGACAATAGCTTCAAGCACAGCTTAACACTGGTCAAAGTAAGGAAGTCTTAGTTTCAACTGTGAAGAGAAGACTTTGAGCTACAGGTTTGACAGGTCGAGTGGCAGTAAGAAAAAGCCATTGCTAAGATCAGGAGATGGCTACAAAAACCTAAAAAGTTAAAAGATACTGCTTTCCACTGATGTGTCAATTATTAGGAAGTTTAAGGCCACTAGAACAGTTAAGTGGCTAATCTGCCAGGTAGAGGACGAAAGTCTATCTTGCCCCCATGTGTAGTGAGACGGATGGTTTGAGAGGCAAAAATAAGTCCAAGGGGCACAGTTCAAGATCTCCAAAACAACCTGGCATCTTGGGGTTACAAGGTGGCTAATGCTACCATTCAATGACGCCTACATGACAATGGCCTTTATGGCAGAGTTGCAAGAAGGAAGCCTCTTTTGAAGACAATTCACCGAAAAAGGCATCTTAAATTCGTCAAACTACATCTGAACTACAATTAGAATGTCTTGTGGTCAGATGAAACAACAATCAAGCTTTTTGGACATGTACATTAGCATTATGTTTGGCGTCCAAAGAATGCAATTAATGTTGAAAAGCACCTCATGTCTATGGTGAAACATGGTGGTGGATATTTAATGCTTTGGGGTTGTTTTGCATCCACAGGTCCTGGGCCCCTTATTAAAATAGATGGAACCATGAACTCCAGCATGTACCAAGACATTTTGTCCAAAAACCTTGTTTCCTCTGCCAGGAAGCAACACCTTAGCCACGGATGGACCTTCCAACAAGACAACAATCCCAAACATACGTCCAAAGCAACTAAGAAATGGTTGACAGAGCACAAGATCAATATCCTGACGTGGCCATCTCAGTCTCCAGACCTGAATCCAATTGAACATTTGTGGTTTGAACTCAAAAGAGCAGTCCACAAACATCAACCCAAGAATCTGAAGGAACTAGAACAATTCTGTATGGAGGAATAGTTGAGGATCCCCCCCAGCAAGTTCCATAACCTTAGAAGGCGACTACTTTCTGTTATAATAGCCAAGGGAGGAACCACAAAGTACTGATAACAGGGGTGTGAATATTTGTGATTCTTGATTTTTCTGGGATAAAAATTATAATTTGTGAACCGTTCGATTGTGGTTCATGCTAATGCATTATTATTAAAGAATATAATTTGTTTTGTGAGCATTACATAAAGCTAATGACTTATTATATATGATCTGTTTTGTTTATCTTTATCAAGGGTGTGAATAAAAACGTCTATTGTATATATATGTACACTACCTCTGGTCTTGTTCCCTCATCTCTCAAAACAGCTGCAATAACTCCTATACTCAAGAAACCTGGTGCAGACCCCAACAATATGAATAATTTTCGTCCTATTTCAAATTTACCATTTCTCTCCAAGATACTTGAAAAAGCAGTTGCAGCCCAGGTACACGCCCACTTGACCAACAACAACCTGTTTGAGCAATTCCAGTCTGGTTTTCGCTCTTTTCACAGTACTGAGACAGCTATGGTGAAAATCACAAATGACCTATTAATGGCAGCTGATTCTGGGCTCTTAACCATACTTGTGCTTCTCGATCTGTCTGCAACCTTTGATACCATCTCACATAACATCCTCCTTGATAGATTAGCCTCCATTGGAATCACTGGCACCCCCCATGACTGGTTTACATCATACCTCTCTGGCCGCACTCAGTTTGTCCAGCTCAAAAATCTAATATCACAGTCCACTCCAGTCACCACCAGTGTTCCACAGGGATCTGTTTTGGGCCCCCTCCTATTCATAATCTACCTCCTACCCCTTGCCAATATTTTCAGGAAATTTGGACTTCAATTTCACTGCTACGCGGATGACACCCAGCTCTACCTATCCACGAAGCCAAATTCTGCCCTCCCACCCACTTCCCTCTCCTACTGTTTGCTGGATATCGAATCCTGGTTCTCAATCAACTTCCTAAAACTTAACAGTGATAAAACAGAGGTTCTCCTCGTTGGCACTAAATCCACCTTGGCTAAACCTCACAGCTTCTCCCTTACCATAGACAATTCCACAATTTCCCCTTCCCCTCAGGTTAAGAGTCTGGGTGTCATCCTGGACAGCACATTATCTTTTGAATCACACATCAACAATGTCACTCGGTCTGCATACTTTCACCTACGCAACATACATCGTCTCCATCGATCACTTACACCTACCAGCACCGCCATTCTTTTCCACGCCCTGATCAGATCCCGTATAGACTACTGCAACGCCATCCTCTTTGGCCTTCCACACAAATGTCTCCATAAACTCCAACTGGTCCAGAACTCAGCTGCACGTATCATTACCAGAACTCCTTCCACTGACCATATCACTCCAATTCTCCAACAACTTCATTGGCTCCCCATTATATTCCCTATTCATTTTAAAATTCTCCTTCTTACCTTTAAAGCTCTCCATAACCTAGCACCTTCATATCTCTCTGAACTCCTTATATACACTCCCTCCCGTAGTCTCAGATCCTCCTCTGCCAGACAACTTGTCACACCTTCTGCCCGCTTGACCACTATGGGATCTAGAGCCTTCAGCCGTTCTGCACCCTGCCTCTGGAACTCTCTGCCACCTAACATTCGAAATATTGACACTCTCTCCACTTTCAAATCCAGTCTCAAAACACACCTCTACACACATATTTGGTTTGACCTTTTATATATTGTTGTTTATCTGTTACTCTGATTTTGCCTTGTTAATTTTATAATGTTTTGACATGTTGTTTTTACTATGTTTTGTAAGGTGTCCTTGAGAGCCTTGAAAGGCGCCCATAAATAAAATGTATATTATATATTATTATTATACTACAATCATTCCACGGTCAAAGGCACTTAGATCACATTTCTTCCTCATTCTGATTTTTGGTCTGAACAACAACTGAACCTCTTGACCATATCTGTATGCTTTTATGCATTGAGTTGCTGTTACATGATTGGCTGATTAGATAATTGCATTAATGAGCAGGTGTACCTAATAAAGTGGCCACTGAGTGTATATATACATTGAAACCTGATATATATGAGGTTTCATCATATATATACACTACCAGTCAAAAGTTTTAGAACACCCCCATTTTCCTGTTTTTACTGAAATTTAAGCAGTTAAAGTCCAGTGAATAACCTGAAATGGTACAAAGGTAAGTGGTAAACTTCCAGAGGTAAAAAAAAAAGAAAAAAGTTACCAAAAACTGAAAAATAATGTACCTTTCAGAGTTATAAAAAAAGGCAATTTTCAACTCAACGGCATACAAAAACCCTGTGTGATGAATCGAAGATTTCATATTTTGATTCATCGATCCATAAGACCTTCTTCCAGTCTTTAGTAGTCCACTGGCAGTGCTTCATGGCCCAGGCAAGCCTCTTTTTCTATTTTGCCATCTTAGCAATGGTTTTTCTTACTGCCACTCGACCTGTCAAACCTGCAACTCAAAGTCTTCTCTTCACAGTTGAAACTGAGACTTCCTTACTTCGACCAGTGTTAAGCTGTGCTTGAAGCTGTTGTCCTGTGAGCCGCCTATCACGCAAGCTGTTTACTCTCAGAAACTTGTCTTCTGATTTTGTTGTGGCTTTGGGTCTGCCAGACCTCTTCCCTAACCCCCTAACCATAACCTTTTGTCTGATGCTTTCAGGGAGTCCTTTGCCTTTCACCATGATGATGGCTGACCACGGTATTTAAAACATGTGTTCCCTTCTTTTTATACCCTAGGGAAATAGGAAACCATTGTAGGCCACTGTATAGTTCCATAACCGTCCAATGAACTTCAAATAAGTTGTATATTTATGAAGATTTGTTTTTGTTGTGTGGCATCCCAAGGGGAAAATGGCTGCCTGCCCCTTTAACTCTTGTGAGCCACTAGAGCCATTAGAACTACAGCTCCCAGCAGCCTGCAGTCCCACATCTGATTACCAGCTGAAATGAATTAAGCAACTGGGACTCCTGGCAGCTGAAACTAATAACAGACTGAATAAAAGATGCACCTTTTCCCCACACAAATTGCAAAGTTCCAGAAGGGAAACATGTCTAAGGCTACGTTTACACTGCAAGCCTGGATGCCCAGTTCAGATTTTTTTTGACCTATATCCGATTTTTTTTACCCTTTGTTTAAATCTACTTTTAAAAGTGACCCTTATCCAATACCTGTGTTTACACGGTTTATACTTGAAACAACCTGCATGCGTACACAAGGGTTTGGTTACCGATATGGAAGTAAATAACAACCACGCTGGCACAACCATATCTGCAGTGGACGCAAACGAGTCAGAAATAATCATTCAATCATGTTTTATCTATTTATTTATTATCTCTGCCAGTCACACTGGATGAGGTGTTTGTCTCTTTGGATGAGACGGTTGTCTCACTGGTCTGAGCCTTCATCCTCCATTATTTAACTTCTTTCACTTTTGCTTGTGCACGTGAAACGTTACACATCATTCAAATGCGAAAAAGTATAAGAGTGTCTCGTTTTGAATGACATGCGAATCGGATTGAAAGGGAAATTCCGATCCGTGCGTTTAGATGACAGACGCATTGGCAGATATCAGATTCCTATCGGATTTATTTCCACATATGAATGTGGCCCAAAACGGATCTGAAAATATCAGATATATATCAAAATGTATTCCATGTGCTTTTTTCCTGTTTACACGTTCTTAATACATATTCGATGTGTGCCACATGTGAGCAAAAAAATCTGAATTTGGTCACTTTTATCAGACAGTGTAAATGTAGGCTTAATGAGTCTAAATTAATTAATTAATTAGTCAGTGAGTTTAAGGATTGTTTTGGATTACTCTCTGAAATTAACACACTAAACCCAGTGTGTGTATCGACTAGTGATTGTATGAGGACCTAGCTTGGATTAATGACATTAATGATTATGGACTAAGATAATGAGAGAAGGATTATGGACTGCATGTGTTTGCATTCCCCGATTACCCCATCCTTTTTTGTGTTTTGTCAAGTATCAATTTAATAAAATTATCATTTTGTTTTGAATACTGCCTGCTGCGGATTCTTCAATTGCCTACGCCCTCTGAAAAGGTCCTTGAGTGTCACCCCACACAATTGTATTAGTTTTGTAGGTTTGACATTTTCTGCATTTTTTGAGCATAAAATATACCTCATTACTATATAGTTTGTTTTATCCAATCTCTTTTGGTCATCTTTATCAAGGGTGTGAACAAAAATTGAGTCTATTGTATATATATACTGTATATATCAAGAAACGTCATATATATCAGGTTAAATGTATATACAGTACCAGTCAAAGGTTTGAGCACACCTGCTGGAAACTAGCTTTATCTCATAATTGAAATTGACAATGTTTTACACCATATAAGTTTCTGTAAATACTTGAAAGTTACATAATGTTTTGAACAAATGATAATGTTTATAAAAATCCTTCATGTTCCTCCTTCAATAGATAGTTCTTGCACACAAGAATAAAGGAGTGCCTGATTAGCTGTAATCCAGATGAAGGTGTACTCAAACTTTTGACTGGTACTTTATATCAAAGAAACGACTTATACCTATCAGGAAACAATTTAGACATATGTATATATATATATCAGGTTTCAATGTATACAATATATATCAAGAAACAACTTATATGTATCAGGTTTCATTATCATGGCCTCCCATCATGTATACTGTATATATATAATTATATATGATACACAAAATATCTGGCAAGCTAAATAGCTAACTTACTAGCCATTAAAACGAACTAAAAACATTTGCAAGACACTATTTATCCATTTTTAATTATATATATTTACTAGCCAGACATGATAGAAAGCTATTGTGGAATGTGTCAGTCTAGGCTGGGGAATTGGAGTAATTAACGACCACGTCTACTGGCAGGGCAGCTAGGGCACACAGTACCTGGGTGCTTAAAACTACTTTGCTCTTTTAGTAGGTGGCTGGAACACAGAAACTGAATGGCCTACAGCTGTTTTGCCTAAAGGTGCTTTTTGTTCAGTTTATTCTTTAGATTTATTGTTTTTAGCCATAACCCATGAGGGGACGGCCAAAGTTAATTTGTTAATCTGTAGCAGTTCTCTCTATCTCCCTTTCTCCCTGTGGGAGAGCAAATAAAATCTGGTCCACAGACCGATAAATCCATTTCCTGCATCCTGCTGTTCTGTTCCAATCCTAGTTGTGTCGCATGGTGTGTGACAGCTATGTAGTACATACGTGAAAGGTTTGCCAACGTTAGCTAATGAGCTAACACCACAATTAAATTGTTCTAGCTCCACAGCTATGGTACGAGTCCAAATGAACTCCGATAGCAAGCTGCCTTCATGTATCATTAGGTAACTAATTTAGCTAGCTAAGTTAGCTTGCTACTACATGCTCACTATGTTTGTTTATAACCTTGTTAAGTTATGTGATTAATGTTAGCTGTTACCTTATATATGTTTTATCTTCAACTTCATTGCTATAATTCTGTCTGTGTTCTTGACAACAGGGATGTGACCGATTCCAAAACAGTTTTACAAATATCTCTCACGTTTTATTTTGATTTCTGGCTGGTATGTTTTGGCCCATTGCTGCCATCTACTGTGCAAGTAATGAATGCTTTCATCTCTTCCTGAACTAGCAAATTAGGAACTATATTTCTTGGATGTACAGGTGCCAAAATATTATCATTTTTGCATTATAACAATATATAATATATGCCATTTAGCTGAATCTTTTATCCAAAGCAACTTAGAGTAATGAATGCATATATTTTTCGGTATACGTGATCCTAATGGGAATCATATAACCCATAACCTAAGCATTGTTAGCGCCATGCTCTACCTACTGAGCCACACAGAGCCACAATAATGGTGTGAATTTTTTATAATTTAGCATTTTAATGTATTTTGTGGCAAGTAGCCATCGTATGAGGAGAATAAACCACTCCAAGCCATGCGTTCTCAGGATATATATGCACTTCTGGGGTGGGAACGGTGGGAACATATATATCCATATGTATATATCCCAAGCTCATGGCTTGTCGTGGTTTATTCCTTACATATACTAGAAGTATGTATATATTGAGAGAACCCACAGGTTAAAGTGATTTATTCCATCTATACGATGAGAGCCACAAGAAATTACTAACCTCCCAATAAAACATTTAAACCATTATCAAGTTTAAAAAACAACATGTTGGCAGATTTTTAACATTTAACACATTTGATTATATGTCCTTCATGTTATACAGTTCCTTATCTGCACACATGGATGCTGCATTGAGGTGTACTGGCATGTGGTTGAGAACACTGACAGAATGATAACAAAGTATTGCCCATTGGCCTAGCTAAAAAGGCAATTAGCTAACTAGCTAGCAAATAACACATTTGCAAGCAAACAATTCTTTAGCTTACCAAAAGTTAAGTCAAAAGTTATCATTTCTCAGGTTGCTAGCAAGCATTTTTTTTAAAAATATTTGTTGTTAAAGACAATGTAATGATACCCTACACCGTAAAATTGGCTATTTAGATTTAACAACATTTTAATATATGGAGGAAGTTCATGGGACTCAGTGTAGCTAGCTAGCAGTAGTTACAAGACAAGTGAGCTAGCAGGCTACAGTTCTGGGTAAAATCCCATTCCACTCCACTATAGGCTGTAGTCATCACAAACATTTATGTTGGTAATGTTTGAGCTCGCCTGTGATGCAAACCTCACTTTAGAGAGCAGCAGAACTGCCACGCTTCTGCCACTAGCTTGAGTAGTACAGTACTTTGAAAGTCTGGTCTATAAACCTTTTGTAGGAAGCATTTCCCCAACTATTTACTGTAGCTAGCTGTGTGAAATAATAGGTTTTTCATTTAATATTAGTACTCAATTCTGATTGACTGACAGCCATGCCTAATATGTATAGATATGTATCAAACTACAGCATGTATCACACCTTTATATTAATACATTTATTTATTTGATCTTAAAAAAAAAACTTTAATTCACACCTGTGACAAATATTATGAACTGACTGATCATTGCACATCTGCTTCTCCTGCAGTGGTTTTATATTGTGCTTCGTAAACACCTTGATTTGGCTTGCTCTGACTCAAAGACCAGGTGAACTCATTCATGAATTCATGAATTTGCACACGTTTCTTATGATTAGGCTATGTAACTATTCTTCAAATATGAAATACACATGGACATAGTGAATACATGGGGCACAGGATGTTAAAAATGTTGTAACATGCAAACAAAATGTCTACTGTATTTCGTGTTGTATTTTTGCCCCCCCCATCCCCCCACCCTCAACACACACACACACACACACATGTATATGCACACGTACTCACACACATGCACAAACAAGCACTTTCCATATCTCTAGAGGAAAACCGTTTTTGCGACGCAAACATTTTCTTCATCTTTTTTTAAGAATAACTGTGAAAAAAATTAATCTAGCTGTCTTGCAAGCTAGGTAATGCCAACATAATACTAAATAATAAATGAATTATACGGCATTAGAGGCCTTAGTGATGGAGGGATAGGAACGACTTTATAATGCTGAAAGGGTTTCTTTGCTCTCCCTCTAATTGAAGGGTACTGACCTGGTTTGAACTGTCTGCTCTACATTTTGTGTCATGGACTAATCACCCTTCTGATTTGTCAGGTCACTTTCTTCTGTTTCCCACATTCAAGTAATAAAGAAAGATGATATAAAAGATGAAATAAAGTGATGGTGGCTTCAAGGAAAAACCCAGGGTAAAAAACAAATGGTGAGGGTACATTTATTTAAGCAATACTTTGTAGAAACCCAAAACCAAATCGAGTCTCCTCCAACTGATTTAAACATCCCCCAGGTAATTTGAACATATTACTTAAAACAAGGATTTGTAGCCAAATGGATCAAAGTGATTGCACGTTAGATCGGCTTTTGGATTCACTGCCGATGAGGTCAGAGGGACAGTCCAACCAGCGCAGTGCAATTATCAGCTTAACGAATGTATTTTTATGTTGTTGTTTTTTGTTTAGAGTGTGTACGCTTGCGTGTTTCCAAAGAGCATACGCAGTGCATAATAAATACGTTGGCAAAAAGCGGTGCAATATTTCTGCGCTGTAATTAGCTGGGGTCCCACCCAGGGGGAGGCGAAGCCGAGCGACCACCACTTAACACTTGGGCTCTCTCTATGCGCCGTGGCGTGTCATGTCGCGTCCCGCTCCTTCCCCCTCATTACTGCTCCAGCGGTGGGCAGGTGCACTGCGGTGGCAGTGGTCACACATCATTGCCTTATCTCATCTTATCTGACGCGGAGAGATGATGGTCGTCGCTCGACCCGCCGGACGAGAAACCCCCCGCCCTAGCCCCCCGCTGCCTAGTAACAGCGTCGGGGTTCTGCCCAGCCCCGCTCACTCCCCGGTCTAACCGCTCCGCGGCCAGACGAATGGATTTTCTTCTTTATTTATAACCTGCATCAGTCTTCCTTTCAGGTCCTTCAGTGCAGGTAGCTGTTTTATATGAAATGAACAATCTTTATAGACGTACCGGAGCCATAACAAGCCTGATTTTCACTGCAGCCTGGGTATATAAGTCTCTGAGAATTGTCAGGCTTCTTGCTCGACAAATCAAGCCTAACTTATGATGTTTTCGGTGTAATTTTTATTCCCGTTTGACTGGCCAACTACCCGTTGGTAATAGGATGTTGGGAAAGGCCAGTGGGGATGTTTGCACAGCGCATGATTGATAGACACAGCCTGCATTTTTCATTTATATCTCCCCATTCCGAATCAGTTAAGTTTAGGAAAAATGAAACAAAACGGCAAGAAAAATGCCCGCAGATTACGGAGAGGCGAGCTCGTAGATCTAAGTTCAGCCCACGTCGGGGGCGCAGATTGTCCGCGAAACATTAAGTTATCTAAATGAAAATCAATACTATATGTGCCAGCGTTTACTACAGAGAACAAGTGCCCTCAGACCGGGGGGCTAATCACGCTTTCAGCTCTCGCGGCCCTGCATCTACACCACAACCCCAAGGGTGCTTCTAATTGGCTTCAGGCTGATCATACAAGAGTTAAATGTATAAGCAGAGAGGACATCTTGTTTTTCCAAGCAGTCATGGCTGTGAGGTGGAGAGACTCACCTGTGTGTGCATAACCAGGCGAGATGGCCCCTGGCCACTGGAGAAATCACGCGCCGGTCACGCAAGAGCTGTTTCTCACCTGTCAGCCATGGTAGAATCATCTCATCCTGCTCACAATTAGGCAAAGACCACATCCACACAGGAGATGGTGGTTGATGAAGATCTACACAGAGCCTGTACATGATGCAACACCGCTATAGCGCCTGATGTAGGTGGGACACAAATTGCAGATACAGAAAACGTTCTCACAATGTCTCTGTAACATTATAAGATTGTCAAGTGGTAGCTGTAAATAACACAAGCTGTTCTGAAAGGTTCTAAATGCCACAGTCAATATTCAAGTTTCACAGTATAGAATAAAAGTAAAAGGATCACACTCTCTCCCCACACTTCCCACAGTTTGATCTTTTATACCGTAGTTACACCTTGTGATTTTATCCATTCTAATGCCCATTATTAATCCTATTTCTCTTTAAATAAAATCCTACTTTGAAGGTGGATGGGGCCATCCTTCTGGGAATGACTATTATCCTCTAGGTTTTATGATTTTTTAATGCCAATGTTCAGAGAACATACCAATAACGAGATTAATAACAAGGTAATCTAGATTTGCTGGTTCCCTGCACTCTGATTATACTCCGGACCACGCTCATTGAGAAGCACCTAATACACCCAACCACTTGTCTCTCAATTATAAGAAGTTCATTAACTCTCTGCTCTCCACACACACACACACACACACACGCATACACGCAAACATACAAATGCATACACAAACACAGGCACATACACAAATGCACACTCACAAGCACAGGCATGCACAGACACATGCACAGAAACACACACACTCATAAGCACAGGCACACACACGCATGCATGCACACACATGCGCGCATACACCCACACACACACTCAAGGGAATGGCGCACCTTCACCCTTTGCTTTCTGAACCACATCTTATTCTATTAAGCAGCAACACAGCCCATGCTTTTGTATATTCGCTTTCTAAAAGAAAGCACATACACAGAGAGGCGGTAAGGAAATGCGCACGGAAAATGATCTCCCTCTAATGCTCTAATCCTTTATCGGGAAGGATGCGATAAATGGGATTTTTACCTATGCATTGTAATGCTATTTTTTTTAAAAGCTTTAATTTAATCAGATAAAGCGCAAGCTGGGAAAACATGAAGCCTATATTCATGTACATATGAAAAAAATGAAAAAAACGGGGCGAGAAGGAGAACGAGACACTGAAAACAGGTGCCGAGACACTGTATTAGGAGTGTTCTATAATGTACCCCCATTCTCCCCATTCTGGTGCTGTTTAAAAAGAGGAAATTTCTACATTGCGGATGCAGTCAGGCGGAGGACAGGAACTCGGGCAGTCCTAATAAATCAGCCATCGGTCCCTGGTGGCAGATAGCAACAGGGGAATTCTGCAGAGAGCAACGCTGCACGTTGACCCAAGCAGGAGCTTAGCGAGAAATGATGTTCTCTTAAACAGCCCCCCCGTAGAGATCCTCCACATTTCCCCTCCTCTGACAAATTAGAAGTGCCCCCAACCGCATTGCTCCTGCGACAAAAACAGGGTCCGATTTAGCAATGCACAAACTGGCCATTATCTCGCTGCATAAAGAGGCCATTTATAGGAGAGCCTTAGGACACTGGCAGCGCGGTGGAAGGAGCGAGCGTGCCTGAAAAATGACCCCCATCTGGAGCCCCCAACACCGCTAACTACCCTGGGGAAAATACCTCGTTTGAGCTTATCGGAGTCTTATTAAAGTTAATAATAATAAAAAATAGAAATAATACCAAAAAAAAAAAGGAAAAGTCACTTTTTATTTCTCTAAATGGTCCCCACCAAACAAGCACCTTGACTTCAATAAGCACACTCCATTCCAAAGAAAACATTGGTGTTATTATAGATCAACTTTCATAACACATTTTCTGACTTTCTTATTCCCCCCATGTCCTGCCTGCCAGGAAATGAAATGAATTAGGATTGTAAAAAAGTGGTAGGCAAGCCATATGGCATTCATGTCAGCCACCACTAAAAGCTTTAGCATGCACCTGTTATCAAAAAAATGAAGTGTTTTCTTTTAATGGCATGTTACATTTTTGTATTAATGATTTGTTTTTATGAACTACTAGTCTAATATATGTCCATGTCCCTGCAAATATGTTTGCTAAGATATGCATTTTCAATATCAGAATGGCCATGGGTACAACTGTGTCCAGTGCAGCCATTATTTCAAAAAATGTATCCAGTTTGAGTAACTCATATCATGTAACTAATATACTGGCAGGTAATATCATTGCAACAAACAGTCAAATTAGCCAAATAGTTCTCTTTGTGGATCATGATGGCTATTCAATTTAAGGTAGCTTTTTATAAAAATATTGAATTCAAACTTGCTATCGTGTACTGAAATTTCCCAACAGATTTCAAAACTGCAGCCATTAACATTTGGTCATTTCTTTCCATCCTTATCCAGGATGGTCAACTTCAGATTAAATATCTTGTTGAATAGTATGACAGTAGTTTCCTTCTTGGGTTTCAAACCTGCATGCTTCTGCTATGAGGTCCATTGACCAAAGTACATCCAGATCTTTTTGTTACTGTCTGATGATATTTTTGAATGAACACACTCTATGTATTTAATAGAAATATATATATGTACACTCACATACACATTAATGTTAATTAACATTATCACAAATGTGGTCTTTAAAATGATGGTATGGTCTTGCCTATTTATTAATGACAGTTTGTCATTTGTTTACAGATCTGCAAAGCTAGGAGGATGCATGTATAAAATATTCTCTGGCTTAAACAGTGCCTCTCATGCTAAGGAGCACCCAGCACTAGCAGTAGGTGCGTGGTTAACAAGTAGGTGTTTTTGAGAGGGAGAAAGGTGCGTCACATAGCACAACAATAAAGAGGCAGGCTCCTCTCTGTGAGTAAAGCACTCAGTGGGTATCACTCCTGTGTAATTTACAGAAGTGGCGCCCAATCCATCACAGCGAAGCAAACTCCATCTTCCTCCACGGCCCTGCTCACCCAGACTGGGTGAATCACAGTAATGACATTGCTTTCTTTAATAAACAGATATTGGACTTTTAATAGGTTTTGTTGTGCTATTGACCTATTTTGTCGTTCTTTTGTGTTGACATTTGTCATTATTTACAGAATTAAAATACTTGCTGGTAAAACAGAGCATTCGTCTCTCTAGACTCTGATATGCTATTTTCCGACTTCAAAACTAATCTTGTACAGTACATGGGACAGTTTGTACTATAACTATTTTATATAAGGCTTTGTCATTGTTACTGTCAGTTATTTTCACACTATCATTGAGTGTACTACACGTGGACGTTTAACTTATTTAGATAATGGCCGTGCATGCAGTAATTTTTCTGTTTCCCTTACTAAAGAAATCTGCATGGTACAAATGAAAAACACAGAGACTATGCAGTTGATTTTGGCTGGTCTAATTAAAGACTCAGTTTTATTTTGTGTTCTGAAGAGTCAAATAATCGCCAGGGCCTCAGCATTTGAAACTAATTTAAATTCACTTTTCAGAGCAAACAGCCACTTGCAGAGAGAGACAACAAAAATTAAAAATGTGTCGTTTCAAACACTCAAGTACCCTCCGTTTCCCCATCATCGCTGCCATCCAGTCTGCTGGAGAACTGATACTTTTTTACTGTGTTTCATCTTAAGTGAGTTTATTCAGGTGTAGTCAATGTTTTCCCCTGAAAGAGTAGCAAGGGGGGAGAGGAACAGCGGTAAATGTGGCCACACATCCACAATGAACCAACCTGCCCAGAGGACTGGGTCAGTCAACCCACCAATGATGTCCGCCGCCGCTGTGATGGCTACCAGCCCCACAAATACCCACAGACCTCAATCCATTTTTATTGTATTCTGGCTGCAGTGTTATATTTCCTGCCTCCCCTTAGCACCACACACACAGTGCACTCGAAAACAAAAATCCATAATATCGATCCTGCAATGTCACCACAATTATTCTTTTGAAACAGCCATTGAAAACAAATTACATCTGCACTGCCTTTTCATCTGATTGCTCCGGGTGAGCAATGCTCACTCCTCTCGCCTCCAGCATTTCCACCGTTAGCACTGTGTCACTAACGATGGCGCCAAGACGCACGGGGTGGTGGGGGGAGGAGGGGGGGGGGGGCACGCGGGGGATAAAAGGAAAGGCAATGAAAGAGGAACTTAGGGGAAACAAAAGCTCAAATTAGTAATACTATAGAAGAAGCTCAAGTAGCTGAGAGAAAACAAGGGATGATGGGAAATACCTACAATAATTACCTGGCTGGTTGCCTCCCCCCACCTATAGGAAAATATACCAGTGGTGCATTAAACAATGGTGAAATCCAATTAGAATGATCCTGGTCCCATTTTTCTTTCTGAAATACTGGTACACTGAGTACTTCTCATTGGACTGTTAAAACATACATTTAAGCATTAAGTTACTCTTCTTTTTGGGGGGATAATTGCTGAGTATTGATCATTTAACATCCAGTTATGCACAATGGTGTATGTAAGGAATTACTTATTCAGATTTTCATGGGTAATTACGATATGTAAAATTGCATTGTAATCCAGATGGAATTGAGCACAACTAATTTATATTATTACATTTTTACCATTTTCTTTAATCAATATATTATTGTCATGTAATTTTGACAGGTGTGTGACTAGTTTAAATTCAAAATATTAGCTATGTGTCAAGATTCAAGAAACATTATTAGCTGGAGTGCAAAATGCAAATTCAGTCCTGTAAATTATTTATAACGACTGATGGCTTTGTACAAAGCGCTTCTGTTTTTGATTACATTTTTGTATAATTCCAATATATATGAAATAAAGTGGTCTACATTTTACATGCCATTCAATTCTGTGTATTTCAATTACACTATTAAATATCAAATAGATTATCGTTTCCTAATACTAAACGTAAAAAACTAAACTTTTTTGTAATCTGTCTTTGCATGAGAACTAATGAGATGCAAAAAAGTGCCAAAACTTCCTGCTACTAATCACTTTAAAATGTAGTGTATATACTAATCTTAATATTTTAGCTTAACTGGCAACTATGATTGAGTATAATATAGGCTATAACCCAAGCTCTGTGAGATTATTTACATTACATAGAACCTGATCACAATGATCAATAACTATGCAACAAGCAATAGGATTATATCCAATCGGTATTTACTTCAAAGTATGAGTGTTGATCAATTTTAAATGATCCGAGCAGCGACGTAACTAAACCGTTAGACCTACGCAACTGCTATGTAAGTACACTTTCTTCCACGCACAAAACACATGGTTAACATTCCCTCTTTAGTTTCTGTCATAACCACATGTTTTCCTGCTACAAAGTTTCCTGATGGATTCGGTTCAGCGAGGCCTGCTTGTGGTATCACTTGACAACGGAGTAGAAGGGGGAAGTGTCAAGTCATCCGTGTTTGTAATTAATTCCGCTCCCCCTCACCACCCCAGGAGTGGGTTTGAGGCAGAATTCTTTTGTTAAGCTTTGACCACACAAGTCACAGCAGCGGGCTTCCTGCAGCAGGGAAACGCCAACTTTGGAGTATTAAGAAAACCAATAGCCTTGTTGACATGAACATGGGAGTCTAACCCCCGAAGCCTCCTGATATGAAGCATTGATTTTTCTGTCTGGGCACAGTGCTAAAACCATTCATTCTCTATGGGCAGCAGTACTCTCCAGGCCAAATTTTCTCTGCTTTTCCCCCCCTCCCATACTCACCTCCGGGCAAAAACTTAGAGGAATAAATTCACCAGATGTGATTTGTGTTGGGCCCGTGTCAAGATGAGGGGGTTAAACATCTCAGACGCTTTGGAATGGGGCTGACCCCATGACCCCTGGGCCAACAACCTCTCTCAAACACACACACACACACACACACACACACACACGGTGAGTCCCTCTGTAGCTAACGCACGTGACATGACTCCTGCTTGTGCTAGCTTAGCAGAATGCATTCAATTATCGCTTAAATGCTTTTCATCAATCCGTCTCTTTCCCTCCACCGTTTGACTTTTTGTCCTTCTTCTCGTTCCCCCTCTGTTTTCACTTTTCCTCATCTCATCTTGGTTCCATACCAAAATAACAATAATATTAATTAGCACTCTAACGAGATCCAGACTTACTGAGGTGCAGCAGAGCATGGATATTCTGGATATTTAATTAATTGCTGCTATTTTTAAACTCAGTTTTATTCACACTTTTCTGTGTCCACTTGAACCCTTCTCGGTACTTCTTATTAATCTAGCCCCTACACATATGTGACGTAATCTTTCACCAGGGTAAGAAGCAAAATAATGAGTTGTTCTTATTGATATAAACATAGTTGTGACTAGTCTTCCTCATAGAAGGAGGCCTCAAACTTCTGGAAGTAGATCTATATAAGGGTAGGCTTTAAGACATTGCCATCCACAATACATTGGATAATGAATAATTATGTACTTAAGTACCTAGTAATACGGGCGTTTAAAAATTGTAAAACATCCGCGGTTTTTATGAAACATCAATACGATTTCTGCATTGTATTATAAAACATGAACTGTTAGCAGGTTTAATAACCCCTTTCTTAATAACTGTTCTGAAGTAATTAATATCAATAAATAAATGATATATTTTTTCCCTAGCTCTCTCATCTGTCCAATGTCACACAGAAAACAGGAGCTGGGAGCTCCTCCATGCTGTAAAAAGGCATTAAAGAGATTTGGAGTGAGCACAGGCAGTGTAGCTCTAGGCCACAAATTTAAATAATAATCTCCTCTCAATCACTTCAAATGTTTCCAATTCATTTATTTAAATCAAAGGGTCACGAACTGAGACTTAAAAAACGCGAAATGGTTTCCCTCCGTTTTTCAACTACCATAAGGTTGCCGTGACGTTCCGTTCCAATTTCAGTGTCCCGTCAGGAGGCTGATAACGAGGTGTGCCTCCTTCTCTCATCCAGGTCTTCAGTCCGTTTTGTGTGTTCTTTTTCTATACACACTTTGTTTGATTGCATCAGGAACTGCAGCTAATATATTCATTTGCTTATAACATTTAAAGACGAGAAGAGAAAACTAATGACACGAACCTGGGAGTGAAGACGCAGATTTGAAATGAGAATTTATGTAAACAGCGCAATGATTTTTTCACGGCTTGATTAGCCAAGCCCATGAAGAAATTCTGGAAATGTATATAATTATTTTAGCTGTCATACCCTGGCGATCGTAATTGACAAGATTTGTATGAGATATGATGCAATAACGGAATATATTAAAAAAATATCTTGGCTTGATTACCAGAAGAACATTAGGGGAGCTGCAATATTATAACAACACAATTATCATGGCCTCCTCAGGACATGCTGCTAGCATTTTTAATGCATTAGCGAGTCTTAGCTAACGAAGAAAAAAAAATTAACTACAGCAGATTTTCAAAGCACCAGTTGTACCCAATATCATTAAAAATTTATATAACTTTCCCTCAACATGACAAGTGTTTGGTCTGAGAGAAGATGTGCCGTGAGCTGGGAGGAGAAAAATCTTGTTATTTTTTGCAGATCTCTCCCTCTCCCACTCCTTCTGTATCTTTCATTCTCCCTCCTCCCCCTCCGCCCCAGCCATCACCTCTCCAGCTGAAAGATGTACCCATTACAGAGTGACAGTTTGACACACAATGACCCGTCAGAGCATTCATCTCTCAATGTTTTATTTTAGTGAGGAGCCAAAACTGAGGAGAAAATAAGCAAGTTGTTTCAAGGCCCTGGAATAAGATCAAACATTCACTGGCATCTTTACTCTCTGGACCTTTGATTTACAGTGGTTATGTCAGGGGCTGATTAGCCTGGGTGAGTGCTTAAAAACCTATAGATATTGTGCAATTATAGCCGGGCCGCTACTCCTCCCCAACATCTAACACATTCTCTTACTGGTAGTGTGTGCGTACATGTGTGTGTACATGTCTGTGTAAGCGCATTGGTGCGTGTGTACATGTGTGTGTGTGTGTGTATATGTGTGTGCACATGTGTGTGTGCTTGTGTGCGTGCATGTGTACATATGTGTGTGTGTACGTTTGTATGTGTGTGTGTGTGTACATATGTGTGTGTGCATTCGTGTGTGTGTGTGTGTGTGTGTGTACATATGCATGTTCATGTGTGTGCATGTGAGCATACATAAGTCATACACATGTCTGTATGTTTGTACGTATGTTTGCACATGTGTATGCATGTGTATGTGCCTGCATGCATGTGCATATCTATGGATGGGTGGATCAGAGTATCTACTGTATGTAAGTCCTCAGAGGGTTCCTCAGATTACCACCGCATAAGCACCTCCTAACGTCTGATGCGTCTCTCCTCCGGTCGTACCTAGCTTTCCTGTAGCACACTGCTTGGCTTGTAGTGTGAAAACAGTCACTGCCTCACAGGCGAGTATATCAAAATAGTGTATTTGCTTCAGCTGCATTTCCATGCAGGCGTGGGTGGCCTAGCGGCGACACTAGAGCATAGCACTACTGCCAATTCCAAATGGGAGAAAAGAGGGCCAAAACCGTGATTTTGCTTTAGAGCAAATTTTTCAGTTCTATGGCGATGGAAGCCGACCAAGCTGACGCTCACTAGTTTGAAGGGCAGGGTGCAGCGGTTAGCTGGGCCAGTGGACTCAAAGTGTGGAACATGGGCATGCCATTGAGATCTTACCCTTGGACAATGTCCCTAACCTGATTAGCTCCAGCAAAAAACACTGTGGTGCGGACAGGTCACCAAATATGTGGGAGATGTAAAAGTACAATGCGCTTGAAGTCACCTTGAATAAGGCTGAGTAAACACACCATATGCAGCATAACAACCAGAGCTAAACCTGGTCCAGGTGTCATGTGCTCCTGAGGTCCTGTGTTTTTATTGAGTTTTATGGAGACTTGATACGCATCTGATCCCGGTGATCAGTCACCACCCACACGGTGTCTCATCCCTCGGTCCAGAGCAGGGCTCTGTATCAGCAGAGACCCCACACACTGAGGAGAACACGGCCTCTCTCACACACACAGACCTCACGCTTTCTGTGAAGAAACCAATTCGCCACGCATTGAGAGAGGTAGGCCTTCAGTCAATCCTTCACCGTTTTTGTTTGTCCTTAAAATTTTAGCCATTTGACACTTTTTTTTTCATTTGCTCTTTTTGTCATACATTATTGTTATTAATTTAATGACAATTTATAAGGAATTCGTGTAAATAATGGAAAAGTAAAACTTACGTGAAGTAATTCAGTTAAGCACAAACCGCAATGCAGTAAGATTTAAATCGGGCCTGAGTTAGGGCTTTTTTATGTTTTTGTTCTTAAGAATGCATATTCCTAGGCAAGGCTAAAAGTGCAACGCACAGCAGGTTTTTAAGGGGGAGAAAAAATTAAAATACATATTATTTTTTCACGCATAAAGTTCCTTGAGCATTCCATGATCACAATCTGCATATCGTTTCCCAACGCAGGGATATATCGGCTCCTCAAGATTTCGCTGGTCTGGACCCCTCATAAAAGTGCAGCACCCAGCATGTTTTAAAAAATAAAACACACATTGTTTCGGGCTTGTGTATTTCCCCAAGCATTTTGTAATCACAATCTGTATCACATTCCCAGTGCATCTATGAAAGCAAAATAGCCAACAGAACGATCCATTGTGCTTGAGGTTTTTTTGTCTCAGATAAAGTGCAAGCCATGCTAATCCGTGGAAGGGAGAAACAAACTCACGTCAGTGCATTGAATGCAAATCTAATAAACCTGTGTGGAAACAGTGGAAAATCAAGGCCTTGCTTGTGCTCAGTTGTGATTACCTCACTGTCCTCATCATGGGCTTTCTTAAAGCAGGCTTACTTAAACCTTAAAAGATTTGTTATTCTGTTCAGCTACAATGCAAATGTGGGATCCTTTCACCGGCTCGTCATTTTTAGACTAAGTCCTAAAAAAAAATAAAGTGGATCATGATTTTCTTTAATACTTTATTATTAGGCCATATTGCAGGGCTTTCAATATTGAGGTATGTGGATTCAAATGTCAACAACTATGCATGTATATTGTATATTTCTAGTAATAAAGCAACTGACATGCATACAGGGTTTTATGTGCAATGCACATGGTGAGTCACTGAATGATAACGGATAAAAGTTATTTTTACGTTTTTAATCAGCCAAAGCGCCACTAAAATATTTAGAGTAGCTTTTACTTCATTCTGCAAACACATTGTATGCATGTGTGTTAGGAAAACCTTTGATGTAGCTTGAAGGAGTAGAAACTGAACTTTTTATGAAAAGTACACAATAAATATGATTTTCTGTAGTGCGGTCATTTTTTTAAACAGGTCTTTTGTATGAATGCTGTGGGTGGGACCCAAAGTGAGGATGTTTTTTCATGACAGTTTTAGAGTGATTTAGATTTTGTTTCAGTGTGAAATCAGACTATAATGTATTTCAAATGTAAAACAGATGGTAGTGTCAGATAAGGTTCCAATGTCTTTTCACGGTGAGAATGGTTGTCTCAGTATCTTCCAGAAAAAAAGAAAAGAAAAAAAATATATATATATATATATATATATATATATATATATATATATAGTATGTGTGTGTGTTTGTAAATAATTCTCATTAAATTCCAATAAGATTGTCCTCTGTCAAACATAATTATTTAATGCAGCAATCTTGAGTCACATTAATGATATGATCTTTTGTTATGGATAAGGGCATGCATTTTTCACGATCTCTTTCAAGAAGCTGCAGTTCCTTTCTGATCCTCAAGGAGTTGCTGTAGGCACTCTATTGTCAGTGCCAATTACTAAAATGAACATGGCCAATTATACAATTAAGTGTGAATCTGAATGTTGGTGCAAGGGCGCAAATCTACAAATGTATTGTTTCAGAGAGGGGAGTTTCCTCTTATTGACAAGTTTTTATACCTCTATGACAAGTCATCAAAGAGGAAACGACAAATGATCTGACAATGATTAAATTATAACACCATAAATATAAAATACTGTGCTCGCTTAACTGAATTTTAAAAATCAAAGGATCTCATCAATAACTATTTTGTTCTTTATATTTTTATTTTGCCTTTAGGAAAAAAAAATTTCCTTTTGCTTTCAGTTGTTCGTGCAGTTTAAAAATATCCGCCCACTCGTATCAGTTTCTTTCCTCCAGGACGGGCATGATATGTCCTACAGAAGTGTCAACAAACATATTTTCACAAGTAGTAGCCTACTTACCAATCAATCAGTATGATTACATGTGGGTGTGTGCAGCACCAACTGCTGACTATTGCACTGCAGTATGCACCACATTTGTGGTAATTGAATGATGCTTCAGAAGGTCCTCCATCGACCTCTTGGTGTTGGAGGACAGAACTGCAGGTTCCTGACAGAAGTTGTGAAAAATGCATGCCCTCTACTTATTGTATAGGAGTGTAGGCATTGTTGTGACAGCCCAGTGCAAAGCGTCAGAGAGTCTCCAGATTCTTCACTCTGCTCTGGTAATTCCTGAGGTTGTGGAATCTGAAGATTCTGCTTTTGAATCACCATTTTTGGCATCTAATATCAGGGTTACTGTTAAAAAGATGAATGAAAATAGTTGAACACATCCTGAAAATGATTTAGAAAATTTCTGCTATTGCTGCACTCTTACATCACCATTTAAATTCTGCGTCCATTCTTGCATAATGAATGCAAACCACCTCCTACCATATTCAATACGATAAGCTGTCAAATGTTTCATCTTCTTTGTTGCCACAGCATTGCCATTCATTCTGTCTTGTTTTAATTGTAAAGTAATTATGCTGTCACAAAGATCTTCTCATTTTGAACTATGGAAATAATTGCCCTGGTTTTAATTGAGAATGCATTACCAAAAACATTATTCTTAACTATGTCCGCCAAAGTATAGTTGTACATAAAAAATCTGAGATTACACATTCGTTATTGCACCACCATAATTTTGAGAAATGTTTATGAAACACATTAAAATACACCCTTCAAAAGCTCTTCTGTAGAGCATAATGTATGCTTTCATCCTAAAAAAAGAAGGCCTACAACAACAATGACCTCTAATTTGCTTTCTTACAGGGAATAAATTGTTTATGTTCTGTCAAAGCCACATCCTAATTGAAACATTTCTAAATATATATATATATATATATATATATATATATATATCGCCATGTAATGAACGCAGCATAGTTAACTCTCTACTAGTGTCTACATCATCAAAATAAAAAATAAAAAAAAAATACATTTTACACAGACTTTTACATTTTTCTGAATGACATTAAAGCCCAATCATGGAGTGTCAACAAATTGCTCCTTCAGATGGCTCTAAATTCATCTGGAGAACGAGGTTTTTCATCAGGCCCATGAAACCTTTTCTGCTCCCCTATGCACCAGCAAACATGCTGATACAATTTAAAGGTCATGTTCTTTTCAAACTGACAGGGGCCTTCTAAAACTTTGACGAGGGGTCCCTCCAAAGAATCGCACCGTCCGTTTAAACGGAAAAGGAATTAAGCTCGGTGTCAAACCAATGTCAGTTCAATCATGTAAACTGATTAGAAAACTAAGCCACGGACTGGACTGCCCCGCTCTGTGAACGACAGCATATCAGCATCAGCAATGATTTTGTGTTGAAAACAATAAACTGGTAGTTGGTAACTGACGTGGGTAGAGAGAGCAGAGAAGGAGAGATGGAATAATAATGTGTGGGTTTATTATAAAGATATGAATCGCTTTAAAATGGGGTGCTTCTTTAGTTTTTTATTTGAATGCCTTCAGATTTTTTAAAACATAAGCAGGCCATTCAGTCAATTGAGGAGCATTACTTTGCCTAGAGCCTGAAGTGTATCCAGCATTGTGTCAAGCCTGGACCTAAAAGGTGCTGGTAAAATGTTACATGAATGTATAACTTTTATGGATAAAGATTTTATATTTAATTCAGTTCCCCTTGATCTGTTGACAGAATTTAACTTGAAATAGCTTCTGCACTTAACTTTTTAATTTTAACTTGATACCCAGAACCAGTCTTGTTGCCCTGCTTTGTACTTTTTGAGAACTTCTACAATAAATCCTTCTTATGGGGTGGCACCCAGAACTGGAATAAATGTAAATGTGATTTGAAGAAAGCGTATAACCTCCTTTGATTTATACTCAATATTTTCTGCATATATCCCAGCATTCTATTTGCCTTTTAAGCCTTTGGCACAATGCATAGATTCAGGCAGACTTAGGTCATCTATTACCTCCAAGTCTTTTTAAAGTGGTGCACGTTCTACTTTAATGCCTCCAATAAAATAATCCAGTCTTAAATTGTTCTCCCGGATCCTGTAGAGGCAGACATATGGCTGGCACTATACGCAAACATGCATGTTTGAGTGCTTTATACTGAGGACTGTGAGCACAGAGGTGGGCGGAGAACTGCATGAGAAACACTGAGATCCTCCAGATCCCGCCACTTCTAACGAGCCTTCGGGGGCAAGGGGTTAACGGCCATTGACTAGTTTTATTCCGAGGCGTCCCCAAGTTCCCACACAGTGCTCCGAAGGGACAGATCTAACGTACAGTAAAATCTTTCTGCTTAGCTAGTTCATCTTTAAACAATCAGTAGCTTTGTCGGGATATAAATGACTTCTACCACACCTGGCTTGCAGGCATGCGATTCTTTGGTCTGATGTGCTGTGCGTGTGCATTCGCTACACAATGTACAATCGCAAACACAGGTGAATTTTTGGCTAATATTTCTGAGTTATTGATGACTTGATGTACGATGCTGCAGTACGTTGTGACATTTTTTATGACTATCAAACCCATGAACAGCAGTGATGTAGCAGTGACTACTCTGGCAAAAATGTTTGACTGAAATGCCTTTGGAGTGAATGAGACTGTAGCCTCCTGTAGCATATCATTAATTTCATTGGTTTGCTGCAATGTCACTTGCTGAACTTGAAAGCAAACCGTAATAAATATTACCTATTGGACAAGCACGACATTTGAAAACACTGGCTGTATTTTCACACAGAGTACAATCACACAGGATATAAAGGGCTATTCCATGTTCTGTTTTAACAATCTTTAGCCAACATTTGCATAATGTCTTTATACAACCCGGCAGTGATTATTACAGATTGCTAAAAGCTCTGTAATAAACCAGTGCTCCCTAGACATGAAACACGATTCTCACTTGAAATCAGTCTCACATTTATTATCTCTGAAAGATGGTTTAATTGTGTCTTTGTACCAACATATGTTACGCAAATGGAACATAAAACAAAGAGTAAAAGAAAAAGTATGATCCCTGTGATATTAAACAATTTCCTTGAAGGAATAAATGGAAGAAGAAGAGGAAGAAAAGGGGAAACAGTGTATGTGTAGAGGGCATGAATCTCAGTGGACAGTTCCCCCATACCCCTGATTTAAAATCAACAGTAATAGTCAGTGAGGAGAGTGTTAAGAGACTCTGGCGTTTGTACGCCTAATGCACAAAGGTCATTGATTCCAGAGCCCATTTTTTGAACAATTTGTCTGGATTTTGGCATTTTGTGAGCACACATAGGACAGCTCTCCAGCAGGCCGACCTTGACAGCGAATTGGATAAATAAACCCTCAATTTACCCCTTCTCACTCCGAGCCGGCCAGGCAGCCTGTCCCACCGGGAGCCTTCACCTATCCATATCGTTCAGCCCGGCGGTTCAACTTCCAAACGGCGGTGTGCGCAGGCAGCTGCTCCGCGCCTGTGACAAACACGGCCTTAAAGATAAGCTAACAGCGCTCGCTCTCGCTCTCACACCAGTCAAAGTCAATCCTCCCCGCATTGAAAATTTAATGCCAATTCCATCTCTGCGCCCATCGCAGGCCAACCCCTCCCCCCTTTCTCATCACCCCCCACTCATGGCTTCCCCGATCCCAGGAGGCACCTCAACTAAGAGCATCACTCCATAACAGGTAATGACGTGGCATTTAATGATACTGTCCAAAGTGATCCAGGCCCCGCAGACAGGTAATGTACGCTCGTGTACCAGAGATAAGCATGGCTGAGTGTGCCAGAACAGAGCAGCAATACTGTATCTTTCACCGCCCTGTCACCAGATACAATGTGACATATGCACTGCCATCCTACCTGGCCTTTCCTTTACTTTGGGGAAAAGAGCATTTCCTGATATAACTAACCCACCGAAGTGTAAAAAAAAAGAGGGCGGTGGGGAGGCGGAAGGAGGAGGTGGGAGAAAAGGGCTACTGCCATGCCAGTGATTAAGAATTCACAACTCTCCTTTAATAGTTCGGCGCACATTGTGTTCCCAGGGACCGAACCCAACCCCATTGAGAGGAGAGGCCTTCATTTGCGTGTGTGTGGAGGACTTGCAGGCAGAGCGAGAGAGCAGTTTCGGGATGATAGATAAGGTTAAATGAGGTGCATTTCTGATTATTTACTCTTGCCGTTACACGGGCAGACGAGGGGCAGATGGGGAGAAAAGGAGCGGAGGAGGAGGAGGGGGAGAAAAAAAAGGGAGAAGTCATTTGCATCTTTCATTTGGTGTATCGGGGACGAGAGAGAGCAGGATTATCTGACAGCTTTCTCCCGCTGATGGGCCTAAAGTGTGCATTCATTTCCAGTTCTCTGACAAACTTCCTCTTCTGCCTGTTTGAGATGCGGCAGAGAGAGAGAGAGGGAGAGAGAGAGAGTAGGAGGCAGCGGCAAGGTTTCCCGCATCCCACCATCAACCCGCCGATCCTGACTTTAACTAGCGAGGCATCTGGGGAGAGTGTTTGTGTGCAGCATGACAAACGGAAATCACTGTTATGATAGCAAATCAAATAAAGCATAAACCACTTCCTTTACCGCCGAGCACATGGTTCACAGAGAGGCACGATCCCAGAGACCCTCACCGAGCAAGAATGCCAGAAAACACACTGTCTGTTTCACGGCCATACAGTACTGACCCGGCTTTTAAAAAATATTCATTTGTAAATATTCCCCACCTCATCTCTTCTATCATTGACTGAGGGACACCTATGCTAGTTCTTTGATAAAGTAAGTTTAGCTCACATTTATTATTGAACATATGTAAGGTATATATTTAATGGAATTGGAATTAGACATGCATTGCATTTTTTTTTTCTTGGAACATTCTGGAAGGATTTCAAAATGAATGGGTTGAGGTGGCCACAGCAGGTGCACATCAAGGAAATAACAATTACATCTGTGGTTCGGGCAACCAAATACTTACACTGAGTTCAGTTTTGTCATTAAACAACTGTAGGAGTGAGTTCAGTTTTGTCATTAAACAACTGTAGTTATGCAGGACATTTTTTGTGGGTTTGATTTCCCACAGTGGGTTTGATTTCCCTGCTGTTGGAGCGGAATGGCTGTTTGAGCAAACAGGCTGTGTCACAGACAGCCCTAATGACACCTTCAACATAAAAGCATGAAATTCAAGCAAAATAGTTTCTGGCTGTGATAATGAAGCCCTTGGCCTAATACAATGTCAAAAGAAGGAAAATTCATGGGGGCAACTTCATCTTGTAATTATAATATACCTAAAATGTCTTATAATAATAGTTTATGTGGTGCTAATAACTACTTTTCTGTCCCTTCCACAATTTAATTTCTCCCTGGCTTAATCAGATATTTTTTTCTGAGCCCTTGAAGGGACCTGTGTATGTGAGAGACTGTGTGTCTGTGTGCTTATGGTTATGTGCATGTGCATGTGTACATATTTTCTGTGCATATATATTCGTGTGTAAGTGTGCATGCGCGCGCATGTGTGTGTACGTACGTGCGAGTTGGTGTACATGTACAAGTGTGAGTGGTTGTGCGATTGCAAGCATGCGAAAAACACGCATCAAAAATTGTGTGTGTGAAAGTGTGATTTCAGTGTTGCCGAGAGATTGGAACATGTTCTCCTGGAGCAGGTCTGTCTCTCCTTCTTGTTTATACTTCCCTGAGGGCTGCCTGAAGGCTTGCTTCCAGTCCCTGTTGTCTCGCAAGCCCTAAAATCAGAATAGCATTGAACACAGCCACACTCGTGTTTCTGCTGCTCAGGGTACATTACATTGAGCTGAGATGGAAGTTATGCATTCTCACAATAAAGCTTCAGCCTTAATCAAAATTGCTTACACACACACACACACACGCACACATACACATGCACACATGCACACCCACACAGACACACACACTCCTACAAACACACACACAGACACACACACACACACACACACACAGCAAAACATCCACATCTGTCAGAATCATGCAATGAAGCATCAGTCTTCATCAGAATTGCATACACACAAACACACTCTTTCTCTCACAGATACATACATGCACACAAACACACTCTCTCACACACACGTACACATACATGCACAAACACAGCACAGCATTCACATCTGCCGGAATCGTGCACACACAAACGCACACAACACCCAACACACACACACACACACACACTCCCACATACACATATGACAGAGTATCAGCCTTCATCTGAATCTCACCCACACACACACACACACATACAAACCAGAGATTCACTCATCAGCTGCTGTGACAGCTGCATGCGCACAGCACAGTGAAAACAGTGCGTTGTAAAAGCCAAGCACTCAACGCCATTCACCGGGCCTGGGAACAGCCAGGGAACGGCTCACACACAAACACACCCCTCTCTCCTCCCGCTGAGCAGTGAACACACTAAAGCTGTCTTTTGATTTGATTTTTATTCTAGAAGAATAAATACATCGGGATTATTTAGTAATGTACAGCAGGGCCCACAAATCACAGAGCCTTGCTGACGATCATTCACGGGCGAATATTTTACAACACAATTATTTCCCCGCTGACACAAATGAGTTGCAGCAGAGAACCTGCAGCAAGCTAATTAAGTTTAGAACGGCCGTGCTGTTATTAAAACAATCAAAGCATTTTACAGCCAATGCTGTGGGACACTCGCAGGACATGACAGGACAGCAGGCCGCATCCGCACCACGCAGCATGGACGGAACCACAACTGGCTGCTGAATGCATTGTTGCACTGCCGCACGGTAGCATCACTCTCCTTGGGAGCTTTATTGGTGAACTTTGCCCGGCTCAGTCAATATCCAGATGTGGAAATGGGGAACATGTGAAATGGAAATCAAATAATTTTGCTGAATGGTGCATTCTGCATCTATGAACGCTATCCTTTTAAAAATAAATGTGATGTATGCCCTCTCATTGTTATTAATAATGATAGTTGTGCCTGTAGTAGGAATGTACTAGATGCAGTGATTATTATTATTATTATTATTATTATTATTATTATTATTATTATTATTATTATTATTATTGTTATTATTATTATTATTATTATTATTATTATTATTATTGTTATTATTATTATTATTTCTCATGGCAGTATCGTATGTGTCTGTTTATTTGGATCATTTTACATTTATCCTTATTCAAGTACAATGCAAAACCCAAATCACTTCATTGAATCATTTCCAATACAACTGTCTGTCCTGTGTTTATACATCATTTATGCCTTGAGTTTTACTGAAATGCATTGTAATGCATTAATATATGGCATTGCACTTGACAGAGGTCTTTATTGATGGTAAAACTATTCTTTCATCCAACTGGAGAATGTTCTATTTAATTTTCCAGCCACATGGGCTAAATAAGTATGAACACGAGCAATGGCAAATGAAAGAGAGGAAGGTGTTGTAACAATTACAATAGGAGCAGTGAACAAATTAAATTTAACGAAACCCCATCGTACACAAATTAAAACTGGAGAACGCATGGTTTTCTGACAATTAAAACACAGGCGTGAACAGCCAAATTGTATTCTACAATTAAAACACCTAATTCAATTTCACATTCACAGACCATTAAAAATGCAGGCCTCTGTTCTTTTAGGGGATGGAGGGGGGACGGGTGTGTGTGTGGGGGGGCGCGGGGGGGGGTGTGCAGATCAGGCCACCCTTGGGCGGTGCCGTGGCTTAGTTCCTCTCCATAAGCGCCTCTTTGTTCCTTAGTTATTGGCATTCCTGTTAATTGGCATTAAGATGCCCAGAGCTCAGTACACAGGAGCTCTGTGCAACCAAGTGACTTTTCCCTCAAACGGTAGTGCAGAGTGGCTGACTTGTCAAAAAATAAAAAACTGCCTCCTCTGAAGTCCTTGGCGGAACAAAAAATGCAATGATAGCTGATATTCTCTGCTCCTAATTACTTTGTATTTATTCTTTCCTCCCCGCCCCCCATCCGGCTTTTATAGGCGTGATCCTAAAACTTTTGGAATAAAACAGATCTGCCTGATTATTTTGTAACCCAAAGCACAGACAGGCTAATGCACACTCGGTGTGTCATTGCAGGTGGTGAAGTGGTATTTGGCTCTGGTCCAAAGGTGGTCTCAAACAGGCAACATTGGGGAGGGTTGGTGGGGGCTTCAACCTGCCATGCTAAAAGACCAAGGTCTCCATCACTGGAAAAAGCAATATGCTCCTACAAACTCTCTCTCTCATTATGCCAAACAACGAGTGACCCCCCCATCCCCTCTGGATCTCTCTGATGTGAAGCCTGGTCAACAGCAGGAGGTGGTGGGGATAGTACAGGTAAACTAGATTAAGACATCCCCCGGTCTGTGCTAACCGATTCACTGGCATCATTGCTCCCAGGGGAGCCGGGCAGCTCTAAACCTTCCCCTAACGGGCTAGCTGAATAGGTAAATGGCTTCTACGAGGCCTCGGAAAATCAATGTGTGTAAACGCAGTTCTCACTGCCTCAGGATGATCTTGTCGAAGTCATTTTATTATTGCTCAAGGAGCTGGCATCGACCTGACTGTTAACCACTCAGAGACGGGCTAGTAACAATCCGATGAGCAGAAGCTATCCTGTCCATTTGAATCTGGGCTCTCTCCCCGGGAAAGGGGCTGAATCAGTCTCACCTATGCATTAATAGTCTTAAGCGTGGAGGGAACACACTCACGCATATGCACATGCTCATTCATTCTAACATGAGTAAGAGTTTTAAGGGTAGCTCTGCGTAGAGGGTAATGAGTTCACATCCCGACTGGGTCTCCTGCTATACTCTTAGGCAAGGCATTTTACTTCAGGTAGTATTGTGCCTTTGGGTTGGTTTACTGAGCACACAACCCCTGATCTACAGTCTATTTAAGGGCTCATGTATGATGGACGAAAAAATTTATAATCTTGAATAAATGATGGAAAACAATAAACCATATGTAAAAAGCGACTAGCACACAGGTGTGGTTCATCCTCAATTAAGTAAATAACATCCCAGCATGCATAGAGCCACGCATAAAAATGCTGGACAGGCTCGGCCTGCTTGCCTATCGCATGGCTGAAAGAGGAGACATCACTGACTTTGAAAGAGGGGTGATTGTTGAAGTGCATTTTGATGGAGCAACTAAGACAGCTCAACTTGCTAATGTTTCATGAGCGACGGTGTCTAAGGTGATATCAACATGGAAATCTGAAGAGCAGACATCATCAGCAAAGGGCAACAGTGGTGTGGAAGCGCAAGCTCCAGAACCGTGATGTCTGTGTATTCATTCAAAGTACAAGGCAAAACAGACAAGCAACTCCCAGAATTGACCACAAATTTCAACGTGGGGTGAGAGCAGGTGGTCTCGTGAAAGATAGTGGGGGCCCAATACCCCATTAAATGACTTTATATTGGTTTGTCCATTATTTTTCTCACTACCTGTTGTTGCTGTTAGGCTCAGATTTAATATTTCTGCAATGTGTTTTGCCTTAAATATGAATAATAAAATTAGCCAGGGTCATACTTATAGTTTTTTATTTTATTTACCCAATATAATGGGATGCAGTACATGCAAGAACTGTCCAGAATGAAGCCGTCTTAATCATAAACTTTATTCATACAGCACCTTTCATGCATTTTGCAACCCAAAGTGCATATAGTAAAAATACAATTTAATGGAATTAAATTATCAAATAAAATGAAATGAAATGAAATTTGAAATGCAATTGAGCAAAATGAAATGAAAAAAATACAATACAAAATTTAACAAAATAATGTAACAAATAAAACATGGATGATTCATAATGGAAGCATAGACACATATCCACAGTCTTGCTGTGTATGAAAGGCAGGCTGACATGCTGGGCCCAGTAGTGATTTCAGGGATATACCCAGTGGAAATGTATAAGTAAATGACATAGTTGACAATAAATGACATTACAATGTTCACCAAGGAGGAAAAGTGGTGTTCCATGCTTTGTGCTCTGTGTGCTGCTACAGCAGTAATGCTAGCCTTTGACCTGAGAATGCACAGCAATATATTTAATTTGATCATAGTTTACTTCCTAATCATTTTCATGTCTACAACCAGTAGCACAATGAGTCACCGCTCATTGTCTGGTTAAGATCAGTCATGCTGGGGTGATGTTGGTAAATGTTCTTATATGGCAACCATGTCATGCTGCCCAGAAATAGGGAAGGACATTTTTGTCAATGTATATGCAATTTGCTAAACGACATTACCTGCGTTTCTGTCCATATTAACGACACAATTGTTTTATGAATATAACCTTAGGAGCTTAGTGGTATCTAAAATGAGCTAAAAAATGTTATGCGACAAAAAATGTGACCATTGCTTCATTTTGCTTTCCAAAGTTAAGGACATATTGCAGTTAGATTGAATTGGAAGACCTGAGTGTTATGGAAGATCGCTTTGACTCGTTCTGTTTTTGCTCTGGTAGATTTTCAAAAACCTTCAGTTTTCAAATGAAAGGAACCCTATGGTTGAGATTAGTCAACACCCTATAAATACTGCTGACTCGGATAATCTGTTCGTGATTCTTAACCTATAAAAGTATACCATTATTTCTCTATGGCATTTGTTTGATTTAAGTGGTGAAGTACTTATTAAACATTATGAGGATGTAACTGTATCTATAGCATCGTGAATTGTAATATGGTGCAATAGGCTCAACTGTTTCTTCTGTAAAAAAAAAAAAAAAAAAGGATCTCCTTTGAGTTTTAGGAAGTGCAGTGGAAATATGTCTTGTGTCCCCCGTTGTGTGTGATGCAGTATTAAAGCCATATTTTGTGTCATCAGTGACAGATATATGGTGTGCCTTAAACAATATGAACTATGTGTTAAGAAATAAACTGCTTACACCACCGGAATTCATACAGGAACACTTCAATCCAGACCCAGGCTCTTTTATATAATAATTTTTTTTAGCACATTTTCCCTGGTGCAAGCAGACAGGGATACTTATTGCAATAAAACACAGGGGGAGAACTCTCAGCTTTCAAATTGCATATTGCACAGAGATAGAAAAATACTTTGTTTGTTTAATATGTACATTTGCAGTATGAAACTGTTTAACTTTTAAGGGGGAAAAACAAAGAAAAAAAGGGAAATGGGTGGTTTTTGTACTGTTTTTAAAAAGCAAAAACAATGATACTGTTTTTGTAAAAAAACGGCAAATTATGAAATTAGGTCTTGGATCTTTTCATGCTGTGTCTGCTTTCCCTTCTTTTCTGCAAGATGATGTCAGTTTTCTGTCCAGCATTTATCTCCAAAAGCATAAAATGCACCAATATGTTATGATCAGGGAGGAAAGAAATCCTGCCGAAATCGTACTTGCTCATCTTCATCTTAAACAGGATAGAAAACACTAGACAGCCTTTGTGTTGTACAGTCATAACAACTGCTCTCTCTCTCTCTTCCTCTCTTTCTTGTCCTCTCTCTCCCTCTCTGTCCATCTCCCTCCCTCCCTCTCTCTCTATATATATATATATAATCTATCCACAGCATATATGCACATTGAAAGAGAGAGAGAGAGAGAGAGAGAGAGAGAGAGAGAGAGAGAGAGAGAGAGAGAGAGAGAGAGAGAGAGAGAGACATAACAAGTTATTGCTCCTTTTAAGTTGTCCACTTGTTTAGAGCTCTCCTATGGCAGATGACCTGTGAGTGACGGTGCACAGACGCTCCTCACTCCACGCTCATCTCCCGCTGTGGTCCTGGGAAGGAGAAAGCAGATGTTCGGAGAGCCGAAGGAGTGTAGGATGCCATTCTATCATTAATGCTCCCCGCGCATAAATCTGAGTAATGAGAGACGGCCGACGCACTAACCCCGGTGACGTACTCTTTCATTATTCCACCGGGGGAGGAAGAAAGATGGCTCCCCGCTCGCAGGAATGCCAGACCAAAGATACTCTATTTTCCTGGCAAGATACTGCATTGCAAGCCACTGCTGCTCCTCGTAGTCTCTGAGAGAGAGGTCCGGTCTATGCCGCACTGGGCATCACTATCTCTGTACTCTTGAATATTAATGAGTAACCAGGCCTGGAAAGTATTTTGACTTTGAAATATTGGCAGTTAAACAGATTACACATATATCCATACTGATTAGAATCAGAACCTACCAATGAATATTCATAATCTCCTATGGAAGTGTGTTGTAGAGAAGGTGCAGTTTTCCATTTTACTGGTAAATAATACATATTTTCCTTTGACCAGCTTATATTGAACAATGAGAAACAGGAGAAAACTTTCAGTTTGGTTCAATATTCATACACAAGCAACGCCAAAAAGAACTTATATGTGCTGTAAATGGTTTGCCAAAAACATATGCCCTCCATTTTATAGATTTCACTGACCCATGCCTGACTGTGTTTTCTGTAGTAACCATAATCTTCTTTGCTAACATAATCTTTATCAGACAAGAACCAAATCGTTGACATGATTGATGTTGTGTGTGCGCAATGAGCTGCTGCAATGCAACTGATGCTAATTTATTGTATTCTTATTGTACGATCACAAAGGGGGCATCTTGTGATCTGAGCCCATCCCAGGAAGAGAACAAATCTGTGCTGGTGCCCTCATACCCATAATTCCCTGCTTCAGAGGCATCGGTCCGTCGTGAAAGGCGTGCATTGGTACCACCGATAAAGCTGTCGACAGTGAAAGGCCCTCCGGAGCAGTGCACAGCAACAATGGTCGCGGCGACATGCACTGCATGCTTTTCCCTGCCTTTTAAACTGTGCCAAACTTTTGAAGCGGCTCTTTCAGTTTATAAATCGTCTTCCCGGCTCCTAGGATCCTGGCAGACCCCATTGACAGGCCAGTCAAAATGATATGAGTGATGGTGGGAGGGGAGGAGAGGGGGGGATGGGGGGGATGGGTGGTGTCGGGATAACAATCGAAAGCATGAGAGAATACAGGTGTTTTGGTTTACGAGACAACTGGCGTTGCCCGGATCTTTGACAGCTGTTGATGTTATCTGTAATGCGTGGCTATTATTGGCTGTGGACTAGGGGGCCGAGAGGCCTTTTCCCCTTAGCAACATCTTGGTGGTTGATAACATTTGGCTGAACTTTCAGATACGAGCCTCCCTCCTGACTTTCCTACAGTCAAGCCCGCCTAAACCGATCAGAGAGAGAGAGACGCGCGCCGGGGAAGACAAGTAAAATATTATTGACTGGAGTGTTTCACGTCTATTAGGGAGAAAGTGCAGAGGGAGGGGAGCGGTGTGGAGAGCTGACAGGCTTCAAGATAATCAGGGGGAAATGAAGGCAGCGGAGTAACCCTTCGCCAGAGGAAAACCTGGCGCTGTGCAAGAGGTCGCTGTGAAGCGGAAAACAAATACAAACCGGCAAACAAGAGATGGCCATTAACTCTGATCCTAACAGCCTCTGCTTTAAATGTTATAAATAACTTTTATACGCTCTCTGGCCTGGGCGAAACAAAAGCGACAAACAAAGGCTAATGTTTCGTGTTACAACTGTTCCACGGAGTGCCTTTAAGCTTCTCAGAACACCAGACACTCAAAGCTTTCCTCTAATTACAATGGGAAATATAAGGATTAGACACCCTGTTACTGTATGTGACCACAGAGTAAAGATGCTAGCGAATGGCTACCACTTCCCCGTTTTGTTCTAATTGACTCCATTCTATAAAAACACAAATACTATATGAATGGCAATGGAAATGCTTCTGTGTGTGAGAAAGGCTTTGTTCTGTGGCTGAGAATGATACATGTCTTGCTAGAAGCACTCAATCCAACATTGCCAGTGACGGTCTCTCTGTGTGTGTCATCACTCTGGTGTTGACTTGAAATCAAAACTGGTGGGATTAGACAGCGGGAGTATGATCCCCATCCACCCAAGTCGCCCCAACCCCCACTATCATGCATATTTTCAACCCCCACATTTGTGGTCCATCTGGGCAACATAGTACCATGGGAATGGAAGTATTTCGAATCACATACAAAATGAAATGTGTCCAAACATGTTCAAAGTGTACTGTTGTTTACTGCAATATGTAAACCACATGCAATCCCTTCTCATGGCCTGAAGATGCATACAGTATGGCTTGGTATGTTCTCATATAAATATGAGATGGAGTTACCATGGGAGGGAGCAAATTAATAGCTGCCACGTGGTGATAAAGGGAGATTTTCATTTTAAAATTTCATACTGATAAAAATTTAACCTGGCAAGATTATCAGAGGGAGAGAAATAGAATGCATGTAATCCCCTTTTCCTTTAATTTAATTTTTGAATGTTAATTCACCTTTTCGGAATGCTCACCACAGATAATCTCTGTCATGAAGTGTTTTTCTCCATACAATGAGGCAAATTATTTTTTGAAGACCCTCAATCCAACTCTTTTCTTTTCAAACAAAATATCAATTTCTGCTTCATATGTTCAAGAGTGATATACAGACATAAAGACTAATAGCAGAAATTATATAGTAATTGATGTGTTGCAGTCCCTAAGAGGTACAAAAGCCTCAGCCTAATTTATCTGTAGGAATCCAATATGATTTCTATAATATTCATATTTAAGCTCCTTGCTTTTCAAACCTTCTTCTGGGAATATGCCCAACGTGGTTCACTTTTATTATCTGACACTAATTCAAAACAAGATTTTTTAGGTGTACATAAGCCATTCTGTTTGGTTTACACTTAACTTCAGCCTGTAGATCACATCCAAAAAGACGCACTTGTTTACTTGCCATCTTTTTTTCCCATTACTACAATAATGCAAAAATATTTTTAATGAAGTCAATTTTCACCAAGAACAGTCATCTTTTATCATTAGAGAACTCAGATACCCAAGATTTAGCAAACCAAAGGAGGGGGGGCGCAGGACTGGGAGGGTGGGTCATTAAATCAAAGAGCAACGTGCCCTTCTTCTCTGCGATTCCATTTTTAATGTTCAGGATAATAAATTACACCCCCGGTTATTATTCTGTAATTATGAGGAAAACCTTGTTTTTGCTTTACTTTGTTTTACAAAGACAGGACCTGTTCAAAATGGTCTTTGAAAGCCCCGTCATCAGTCTACATCCCGTTCCTCAGAGAAAGTAGTGATGATAAAGTAGAGTAGATATCTGTCTGCCTCCAAAGTCAACATGCGTAGGGATCCATCTGATTTCAATGAGTGGCTCTACACATTACTCCATTATTTATTTGCTTGTGTGATGTCATTTTCGAGGACAGTTTATATAATATTTACATTTCACATGTCGGCCCTTTATATTGCTAGATATATATTTGTACTGAAACAGTTCAGACTGTTATACCCTCTCTGGAAATATTTGCTTTCAAGGTCAATCCAAAAGCCAAATGTGCATTGAAGGTTCAAAGCTCTTCACAATGAAGAGCACCTTGGCTCTCTAGTTCCAGGTATCTACGCAAGCTATACTGCATGCACCCCCATTAAACAACCAAGCAAGCACGTATTAGACCGCTGTCACTAGAGCGTTTTGCAAATCGGCACTATAGGGGTGTGATAGTGCCAATTCCAGCTATGTAGCCCTCTCTTAACAGCTGATCCAGACTGCCTCACCTCAACTGTCCGCTAGTGGACCACTGTAGTGCTGATTGGCAGAGTGCTTGCGGACAGACAAACTGAGAGATAGATAGCAGCGGACCAATAGAGGGCCCACTGTATGTTTGCCAGCTGGAAACCTCCATTCATCTGGTGATAATTATACAAATATATTATGAGACTTACCACTACCACCCCTAATCATTGCTTTTAGTGAATATTTGGTTTTACTGTCAAAAACAGGAATAGCTGACGTGGGTTTGGTGTATAAGTATAATACTGTGTAAGTATTCATCAGTGGACTGTCACGTGGGTATGTATTCACAAGTGTGTTATAAAAACCCCGGAAAACAGAAGTCACATTATGAGAGATAATTTTGTATGATGCAAGAAAAATTGCAAGTAGCAGTGATAGCTTTGCGACTTGGTCCAGCTATAGCAGGGAAGGTATGCCGAATAAAGAGGAGAGCATTTATTTGAGGAAAATTCAAACACGTTTTGTGTTGAAAGTGAAAGTCTCCAATGCAATGAAAACTCAAGAAAATTCTTAATTCTGCATTTCGTGTGGCAACCACAGATTGGTTTTCGCACCAGCGCATTTTCGAGAACCACCAGGGTAATCGACATAAGGATGGATAGTAGTCATGCCGCTTTGTTAGGCTATTAACAAATGTTGGTGGTTACTTTGTATGCAAAGTTGAGAAGTTCTCAAATTGAGAGGAATCCACCAACCCAGTTGTTGAGAAGCTTACCTCAGAAATCATAGTAATTAAACCCCCCAAAAATGTTTTCTTAAGAAAGTCAATTTTAAGCTGTAAATGTTTGTGATGTTTAGCACAGGATCCATCTTAAAAGGAGTTGTGGAAAAGGAAACCCCCTCATAGAACCTGCCCAGACTTGCATCTCCACCCCTATAACCCCCCACAGACCCCTTTGCCACTACACGATTTGCCAGGAAAATAGATTATGCATTTAATCGCAAAATAAGCTTTGAAGAAGGGAATTGGTAACTCTAATCACACAGGCCTCCGTTGTCCCTGTGGTTTTGTCTTTGAAACGAAGATTAATTTCAGCCTAAATAACTGTCTGGTATAGTACAGGGAAGTGGGGGGGCAATGGGGTGATTCCACATTATTGAGTGCCATGTGAAATTCAGAGCATCTCAAATGAGGAGCGCCATGTGGCCTGTACCTGGGAACGAGCTGATGAGCAAGTGGTTTAAATCAGCACATTGTTCTGCTGAAGGAGAAACGTGTACATGGATAGGGCAGGATGATGGGACAGCTCATAAAAAAGCCAAACTGCAATCTGGACTTTTACTCACAGGAAGAGATAAACACAGGTATGCTAAAGTACCTTTTGGATTTTTACTCCATTTCTGCTTTAAGCATACGAGAAGGAAGTAAAACATACTTAATCATAATGAACAAAGATCTTGAACTGACTTCTGAAAAGTTGTGTTTGTGATCTTTAATCTGAATGAGGCTACTTTTTTCATAGTAGTCCACTCTTACTCAGTCCTGGGCCATGTGGATCACTGCATATGCACGTTCTACATACAGCTAGGCTCAATTAATCAAGGTTGATTGAGCTGTCACTTTACTGCTGATCAGAATTTGAAGTCTCTTGACAATTACCTGCCCTAAGTCATTTGTGGAATAAATGTGTTTTTGGATACGTGTTTATGCTGCAAAAAAAGATAAAAGTAAAAATATTTCACTTCTCGTTTTTCTTAATTTGTGCCTCTCAAGTAGATTGCATTCAAGTTAATTGATTATGATCAGTTGTTCTATTGATTCATTGTTATAAGGCCTAGAACTATTAAATAATGAATTAAGATAAATAAACTGAAACCTGTGCTTCAAATTTCTTGGAGCAGCAGATGTTAAGAGATGCCTTCACCTGCATCTTCTAATAGCACAAACACACCTCTGACCACGAATCCATTAATTGTGAAGTTATGCCATAGACGTGTCAAATCCAGATCAGTACTCAATTGCAAGATCAACCAAGCCTGATTCATTGAGCATGATGGAAAGTAATACCAGAATACACAGTGGTCCAGCAGAACCCAAAATGAGAAACATTGTTATAGTCAATAAAGATTTGCAACAAAAGTAAGACTGGGAAGAATACTGCATATCGTGGATCAACCTGTTCTATGGTTCGTATGGATTTTTTTCCATAACCACACTCCTTGAATTTCACGGGCCCCAAAACACAGTATATGTGTGTGCTCATGTCGGCATGTGTCCATACATGCATGTATGCATGTATGTGAGCCCATGTGTGTGTCTGTGTGCACACAAACGTGTGCATGCATATGTACGTGCATGCTTGTGTGTTTAATGCCGGTGTGTGCATGTGTGTATGTGCACTCGTGTATGTGCGTATGTGTGTGTGTTCTTCATCCATGCAGTCTCATTTCTTGACCAAACTATAGAGAACATCTACAGGTCAACTAAACTTCATAAAGAGATCCTTAAACCTTAAGTTTATACCTAAAACTAATTAAATCCAACTATGACTCTGCAGCCAGCTGTTCTGTTCTGTTTCATTTTGAGCTTGTTTTGTTTTGTCTTCCAGATGAAAGAAATCAGGGCATAATTCACAGTAAGGCCTTTTGTGCTTTTCCGCCCGCTCGTGCAGTTCAGTTCCTTTACCTCAAAGTTTTCGGCAAATGGGAAGAAGAGCAAATATCAAATATTCCATATCTGCGGAAATTAATTATGCACTTTATGCTCTTAATAATATGCAACACAAAAAAAAATCTTGCTTTTATCATGCAGTTTCCTCCAAATTTAGAAGTGATGCATATGTAAGCTTCCCCTTTGCTTTGAGCAAAGGAGGGTTTTTTTCACTTACAAGAAGCAAAGAAGGCAAATAAAATTTCCCGCCACCCCTCTACCCCCACCCCCACCCCACAGCTCATTTTGTAATTAGCTTCAGCTATGTCAGCATTTTTTATGAAAAATTTCCGAAACACAAGGAAGAGCTCATCCGCATGTGAGGGAAGACAAAACTACTGCGGCGACTCCACGGCGCATTCACAATGTGTGTGTCTTTCTTCTTAACCAGCCCACTAATCACACAAATTATTGCATCTAATTACCACTGAAGCTCTAATTAATTCCTTCAGTACCACATCATTTAGTGCGC